>VWPU01010959.1:0-126943 GCA_013398955.1 Callaeas wilsoni
GCCGGCCCCACGCGGGGATCTCGGCGGGGCCGCCGCACGCCTCGGGGGAGCGGCGCGCCCGAGCCCCCGCCGCCCGCGGGGCGCTTGCAGGGGCTCGGAACGAAATCAGCGAGAGCGGCGCCCGGGTCTGGCTGCCTTGCTCCGAGCGCCCTGGGAAGTCACCTGGATGGCCAGGTCCCCGAGCGTGTGGAGCGTCATGCGTCGCGTCCCCACGTTCCCTCCCAAAGGAAAAAGAAAGACAAACCAGAAAACAAATTAGCTCGCACTTGAAACCTGTGCCCCTTTGTACCTTTCTTTCTTTGCTTTGGGTTAATGATGGTTTGTGATTATGAAACCCCACGAGGGATCAGCTCCAAGAGCGAATAGCATTACTTTAAGTCATGACTTGGAAATATACGTGTGTATACATACACTCGTTTTTTTCTACCTTAAACTTGGGGATTATACAAACCCATGCCTGTCTCACAAGAAGCTCCTGATTGACTTTCTGCTAAAGTTAAGGAAATATTTGTGCTTCCACAGGTCTTGCAGAATTGGAGGTACAGGTCTTATAAAAAATTGGCAGTGGCATTTGGCTGAACAGCTCTTATTTTTAGCATGCTATTGTGAAAGTGGTTATATAACTTTTGGTGGATTTTTGAGGACAAAATTAACAGCTCATAACAAGTTAAACATCTTTTTTTTCTTTCTTTCTTTTTCTTTTTCTTTCTCTTTTTTTTTTTCCATCTGAAAGAGGAGAAATAAACAGAATGAAATCCCAATGAGTAGAGAGTCAGGTGAACTTCAGCGGAACGATAGAGATTCCCTGAGAAAAAGCCCCGGGTTATGAATCCCACAGCCCTCTCAACAATCATGAAGCAGCAGGTGCAAGACCAAGCAATGTCAGCTCAGAGCCCCAATTAGGAAGTTGGTTATCAGGCTGCTTCAAGGCTATTTCTTGCTAAACCAGGGTGGAATGAGCAATCACTTCAGTCTTGTCTTCCCACCCGTGCCGATACAATACAGATGCTGTGTTTCCTTAGGCAATTAGATTGTTTCTTGAACTTCAAGAAGTACGCACAGCCTGAAGTATTTGCTTATAATGCTTGATGTATTTTAGTGCAGATGCTTCACTTGCAAGACTTGGTTCCTGATTCTCAGGCTGGTCTTTCTTCATTACTTTAAATTAAAAATTAAATAAGAGTAATACCCTAAGATTTTAAAAAATCACTTCAAGAAAGTAATTGAGTGGAACAGCAGTGTCCTTGCATTGAGAGCCAGGACATGAGGGTGCTGTGACAGTGTTCAGGCTCTGAGCAAGTGGTCTCTCTCTCACTTTTGTTGCATGGTCCTCATGAACTGCTGTCATCCAAGTGAAGTCCTAAGTTCTAAACATTTGTGATTACTGTGCAGCTGAAAAGAGAGGACTGGTTTGCAAAATCTGTTGCAGGATGAGCGAGAAACCTAGCAAGTAGGATTTTGCCTTCTCACCTCTTTGCAGCCCTCTGTTCGGGCAGAGCTCTTGTGTGCGGGGAGGAGGTGTGTCTGGTAGCAGCAAGTTTTGCTCAGTCTTCCATTGCAGTATGATAAGTAAGTGAAAGATGTGTCAGTAAAAAGCATCAGTAAGATCTCCACAAGAGTGCCACAAAATTAAATGCCATTAACCCAAGATTTTGAGCTGATTCATTTAGCTGAAATATATTCTTCTTTTTATCTTTCAAAGAGACTGTGCTTGACTTTCAATGGGCAATAGAACAAATGTATGAAAAGTTGAAGAATTTAACTGTGGAGATTTTTTTTTTTCTTTTCGTAGTATCTGGTGAGGGTAAAAATTAATATCTGAAGTACCCACTGAACTGCATCAATAAATTGGAAAACGCTTGGTTTCAGTCACCCTTTGTCAATGTCTGTGAAAGTGCAAATCTCAGAGATCCAGATCATCTTTTGTAATAAGTCCTGTTTGAGTTTTGTTTAATAAATCTGGTAACTGATTTAATTCTAACACTACTGCTAAAATCACATAATAATTCTAACCCAATTATCAGAAACTGGTAAATTCCAATTTGGGATTGGTACAGTGGTATTTACTAACTTCTGATCTTGAGTTAGAATTGTTTCAATGAGCAGTCCCGAGAGTAAGAATCGAGTGGTTCAATGTACTGTGCAGATTTACTGACATCTGAAGAGTATCTTTAAGAGTAGCACAAAAGAGTCCCTTCACTCACAGATGCTCTCAGGTGTGGTTGTGCATTTATAGTGTTGTAGTTCATGTCAGAAGTGGGCTTTTGATGCCCATCCTTCAGTTCTTTCACTTACTTTCCATCTCCATATACCTCCTGGTGGACCAGGTGGATTCCTTGAAGATGAATCTAAAGTAAAAGATGTGCTAGAGCGGTTGCTGGAAATACAATCCGTGGAATCAGATCTAGCCTGGAGTAAAACCCTATAAAATACATGCAGTGTCTTCTGTGCCTAAATGTTTAGCTGTGCCTGTAGGTTCCTCTTGGGCTGTGCTAGCTGCTACAGTAGACCTGGTCCATTTGCAGCATGCTGTTACTGAGGTACCATGCAGTCTGAAGCCCATACTAGCCATCTTTCCCAGGGACATGGGCTAGTCTCTTCTTCTTCCACCATTGCTCATGTATGTGTTACCAAGAAACTCCTGGCTCAGCTGGAGAGCACAGCCCTGCAACCAACTGGGACTGTCCTGCTGAGATCTCTTCAGTTCAAAATGAAGATGGCTAATTTTAATTTTTTTCTCTAGTCTGGCATGTGATAGCAGACTAGTTTTTGAGTGGGAACTTTGAATACTGTAGCCTTGTGCTTGTCTGCTGGGTGTGGACACAGCAGTAGCATTTAGGAAAGGACAGCTGGTGCTTCTTCATGGTTGTTTGCCCATCACTGACCATAGCCCTTCTGTGTTTAAAGGTCCATAAGGCTGTTTATATTCCTCATTGCTTTTGGGAGTGGTGAGAAATGTTGGCTTGAAACTTTAAAACTGTCATTTAGAAATGTTGCAGTGTGTTCCCTTGGTGCGCATCGTGGCTCGCTGCATCTCCCACAGGGCACCAGAAGTGTCGCCTGGGAGGAGATCCCACCTGTGGATGTAGTTCCAGCACATGATGAGAATCATGCTCTGATCCTGGAGTCTAGTTGCCTCAGGCAGGGGGGAATGTTTAAGGGGAGATGTTCAGAAACATCCACTTAAAACCAAGCCTGATTAAAACATGTTAAACCTTTTTTCTGCAGTTTTCACTCTAAAGGGAAAATATTTCCATTCTCTGTTTTTTGGTGATTTGGCTGGCTTCTTACAGTTTCATGTTTTTCTTTAGTTTGTTTCTTTGGGGAAAATGATTTTAAATTGAAAAATGATTCCGTTAATTATAAACAGTTATCTCTTTTATGAAAGCATTTCCTACTTAAAAATATATTATTAGAGCAGTTAGGGATCAGATCCTTCTTTCACTTAAGAAACAGAAGACGGTTGTCATTGCTGCAAAAAGTGGACTTCTTACCAGCTCTTCAGCTGTACATACTTTTCCATTGGATCGTGATGGAAATGGTAGGATTGCATGTGTATAGCATGCTTGATACAAAGATTCTTTTTGTCCTGAATCACTGTGACTGCTCCAGGACTGCTTTTAGATTGCAGAAAATGTTGTGCTATGTGGAGAAATAGGAAGTGAAAAACAAGGGAGCGTTTCCTTCTCACATGACTGTATTTCTCTTGCTAGATGTTTTCTACTCCAAGTCTTATTTCAATGCATAGTTTCTCTGTGGAATGAAGTATAGGTTTTAACATGAGTTGTGTAGATGCTAATATGTCACTTGAAACCATGGTATTTCTTGTTCTCAATGCATTAAGCCTTTTATTATCAATTTTAAGAAGATTTTTGAAGCCTGTTTCAGAAAGGGAAGCAGACCATAAAAATCTGTCTCGCTCCAGGACATTAAAACAGAGGGCAATCCATCTTTCAATATCTGGTGTGATACAATCATGGCAACTTCAGTTGTAACCTGTCTTTCTCAAAAAGTCATCTTACAGCACCTACTTTTAACATTATTCTTTTTTCTTCTGTGCTTAACCATACTTATCTATGACATTCTGAATATTTCGTTCTTCGTTGCTGTCCAAATAATATCTCTAAGAGTTATAATGGTGTATTTTAGATAAGTCATAAAAGTAAGGGAGATTTACTAAGGTCAATTTTTCATATAGACTGTGCTGCTGTATAGAATTATAGAATTGGTTATACTGTAAAAGCGTGTTGTATATAGAAATACTCATGTCTTTATTACAATATTTTTAGAGAAAAATTTACCCTTTTTCTTTCTCTCATTCCTGACAGTTTTAAAGTCATTGTTGCTTAGGAAGTGAGTGTTTTAAGAAACCATAATTTGCAATGAAACTTGAGGAAATTAAAACTGTGATATAGTCAAGTAGAGAAAGACTCATAAAGGTTTTTTTTCTGTCTATTTTGTTAGGAAGTGGGAGAAGCAAAGTACACTGTGAAAGGAAAATACATTATTTACCCTCCAAATTTCATTTTGGAAACAGTTTTTATTGAGTGTGATGGGCAGTGCACAAATACAACATCAGACTGGATTTAATGCAATAAATCTTGAAAATTTCCTGAATTTTTAACATCTCTTAAAACTTGGAAACAACACTTGTACAGCTCATGCGGAATGCCTTGTTGACCTTGTACAAACACTTTCTGGAGTTGGAAAACTGTTGAGCTAGTCTAGATGTGAATTAGTTGCCTGTCTCCGTTTACATGCAGTTTTGTTGTGGATTCCAGCCATGTCTCATCTATCCTATTACCCTGCTTAAGTGCTGTTACGATAATAGACTGATATTATACAGTAGTGCTAACAAAAAAACAAACAGCATTGTAAAAATTCTCCATGACCATTTCTGGCATGGAACGGCAGGTTTTTTCCCTGGTGCAAATCTCAGACCTAATCTCATTTCCAGTGAGGCCAAAACACTAGCTTGGCTTAGAGTTAAGCGAGATCCTGCCCATAAATCTGGCCAGTCTCCATTGAGATAACATCTGGGAAGTTGTCATTTAAAAATATGTGGGAGAGCTTGGGATAGGGGTGTAAATAGTGGGTCAGAGCTTCTATCCAAAAGGAAAACATCCAAAAGGAGGCTCTCAGATGTCAGACATCCTTGCTCTAGGCATGTTCTTTATTATGATCCATCTATCGTTTGTCCGTTCCTGTTCTGTCAACATAATTTGGAGCTCAGTGTCCTTTGTGAGGAACCAGAGGAGGCTGACAGGCAGAGAAGATGGGAATATGTGAACGTGTTGCATGACTTAATAGATGCATCCAGTAAAGTCTGCTAATAAAGAGAGAGATGACTATCACTTGTATTTTGTTTTAAGTTGTTCTCTGGCTGGCACCTTTCAGATTACTACACACAATGGATTTATACTAAGCATGCTTGTTTACTGTGGTCTATATTCTTCATTAGTGATGTCCATGGAAACTTTTCCTAATTCTTCAGTGAGAACAGCTTTTGCCGAGATAGTCTGAAGAGTGACTACTTACAAACTGAAACAAGTTCTAAACATCTTAGATTCCATGTGAGCAGGGGAAGATTGTTCATCTGCATCCTTAATACTTCCATTCCTTACTGAAGCTGAGCCTTTGGTAGAGTCATAGCTCAGAACTTGTGGCTTCTTAACGGTAGCTAAAGCTGAAGATTCAAATGTCACAGAAACTGATTATTAGGGATATTTGTTTTGTTCAAAAATCACAGAAGATATGTGAAAATAGCACCATTGTGTTCCATTTTTGATATATGTAATGACCTTTTTTCTATAGAAACCCTGGAGCAAACAAGACAAATGCACACAATCGGAAATTGAGCTAGTTTATGTCACCTGAAACTGCCTTGCTTTCGGGTTCCCAAAGACCCTTCAGTCACTTACATAAAGTTATTCAACAACTGAGCCTAGATTTTTGGAGTTTTTTTGAACTGTAAGACAAATCTCACCTTTGTCTACCATACATTCCTCTCAAATGAAAAGAGGCTTTAAATACAAATTGTACCATAATAGATCCCATTTTGTTTGCTTTATTTAATTTTTTTAAAAGTTGTCTGCACTTTATGTTCTTTCTTCTCGAAGGAGCATTGCAAAAGCTCCTTCCCAAAGTACAGTCTCCTATTTTCTGAATTCTAAATCCAAAATTCTGGTTGCTTTTTTCTTCAACTCAGGTAGACTGCTTCCAACTAGAAAAATATTTTTCTGTCGGTGTTTCAATAGCTGACTTCAAAAATATGATACATGCAAACACTATTTTGAGTACCTATCAGAATTTGCCAGTCTTCTCTTTATAAAAATAGCCCTTTTTTTCAGACCAAAAATATAATATTTTGTGAAACTTGTTTCTTTGGAAACAAGTTTATTGTGTTATTCCAAGTTGAGCCTAATTATTTTCTGGACATCTCTAAGGTTTCTTTAAAAGAAGCATATGATATTACAGGAAGAATGTTCCTCTTGTTTGCCAGAGAGCCGTACTATGTTTACTATAATAAGATTAAAGGAAATTTGAAAGTCAACACTAGCTCAGTGGGAAACTGATAAACACACGTTGTACTTGCAGGAACAGTCTGCCCAGTAGTATTAGGAAATTTATCACTATTTATTTAGCAGCTCAGACTCTCTCCGACAAACAGATTTGGTGTCCATTTAAAAGTACACCAGATGCTAAAAAAACTTAACAATATGGATGTGATTTGCGGAATCTGAACTATTATCCTGGCATAGCCATCTTGTGTGGTTTAGGATTGGGAATCTCATATCATAGTATCTCAAAATAAGGAGTCTGTATCTTATGGATCCCGTTGCTTTCCAAAGACTGTGGTTTGATTCCTGGCACTTCTGGTTAGGTCAGCTATTACAGCCACAGTCATAAACAGCAATTTGCAGAATTTGAGCAAGCTAGACAGGGGTGTAGCTCCTTGGAAAAGTTATTCTGGAAGAGGTAAAACCAGCAATATCTCTGGATCCATATCTGGCATTGGCAGACTTTACTCTTGAGAAGCAATGGCTGTCCAGTCTCATTTTTACTAGTGTTTGTTTATTTGTGCCTTGGCCAATGTTTCAAGTAGAAAGTGAATTCTGGAGAAAGAAAAGGCCATAGGGATGACTTTTCATTCCTTAGTGTGAGTTAAGAGGTCATTTTCACATAGTCACAAACGCTGCTTACAAATCGGTAAAATAGAATGAATTAATTTTGCTATGAAATGCATGCAGGAAAGCTTTTTGGAAATACTAGGAGTAGAGGGGAATGTATAATCACATGGTGATAGATAAGCTACTACTGTAAATGTTTTCACCTCCAAAATGGCAGATCTCTTGTTAAAGTGGGCAGCTATTCACTGTGTCTTCTGAGCACCAGTGGATTATTCCCACCATGTGTTGGTAATTAGTAGGAACTGCAAGATGAAGCTGCTGTTGGTTATAGAAGCCACTACAGTTAGCTGTTCATGCTGTGTATGGTAATACATTTATTTGATAAATAGGTGATTAGAGAAATCAGTTGATTTCCACACTCATCTCAGCTATGAAACTTCTTAGAAACAAGCCTAAAAAGCAAGGATCACTCTTTGTGTGAAATTTATGGATTTGTATGCTACCCATGAAGTCACCCCAAAATATTCATTCCTTTTCTTGGTGATGTGAATGTGAGCTCCTAACCTGCTTCAAATATTAAAGTCTGATGTTATTTGTTCAAGCTGTGGAGGAATACTCTAATTTCTCCTGTGTTCCTTTCTCACCCCAAGTGGTCTTTAAAGGTCTGTGCAATCAGTGGAGATGACCTTTCTGGGCCAGCTGAGTTACCGTTTCATTAAGGGCCATGCCTTTCCATTATAACCATGACTGTAGTACAGTCCAGCATGTTGTGGAGTCTTTGCGACTTCCAGGAACCATGGGAATTTTTATTCTGGTTTTAGGTGATCTGTTCAGGCAGTAGAGCTGCAAATGCATGGATACGAAGCCCATACCAAGGGTTTCCTGTTTCAAGGGAGACTGCTGTGTATCTAACTCTGCTGGCAGTCCAGACTTCAGGCCACAGGTGGGGTGAGTTCTTCTGCAGATCTGTCCTCAGCACGTTCACCTGCAGATTGAAGAAATCTCTATCTTTGTCATTAGGAAAACCAGAATATTGCCTTTTCTGGCTCTTCTGCTTAGCTTTGTCCACATAGATAGATGGACTACAGTCAGAGTGCTTGCCGTGTGCCCCATTATGTACAAATTGTAACTCGAGGCTACGGCACGTTGCCAGTTCATCTCCCCACTCGGACGCCAGCTTCATTTACTCATATAAATAACTGGATAGCAGTCAGACATGATTGACTTAAGCTGTTACTTTATCTGAATGTGTAAAGTATAGAGAGTTTGAGATGCTAATGCCGTGCCTGTTGTTTGGGTTTTCTTCTTCTGCACTGGAATTTAGATGTGTTTTTGAAAAACATTGAAACTTATTGGTCATTATATATATCATGGGTTTAGATTTTTTTATCATTGTTTATAAAACCACGCCAAATTAGTTGGTTTTTTTATTGTTAAATTAGAATCCGCACAGTTAGGTTTGTATTCATTAAAGGGAGACTTACTTTCTATTGGTTATGAAGTGCTCCAAATTAGATTTTTTCACCAATATATTTATTTTTCCTTTAAAAACATTTGAACACTGGCTTACCTTATTGTGGTTAAGGCTGATGCCTTAATTTGAGCAACAGATAGACTTTGAACTTCTAGATGCATGATAACATATATAGCAGTTAGTCACACAGTAGTCCTGATAGAAGTTTTTGGGTGAGAGTCATGCTTCAGCGTGTTTTTAAAGTCCTGTCTTCATAGTAATTGTAAACTTTTTCTAAGCCTTCTATGATGGCCTTTTGATTTCAATTCATGACCAGTGTTTTTTAGGTGACAAAATCTAATAATCTCTGAAGTCTGTGTCATGGTTTAGCCTTGTCTGGCTAAGCCCCACACAGCCGCTTATGCACTCCCCTGCCTAGTGGAATCAGGAGAGGGAATCAAAGGAGTAAAAGTGAGAAAACTTGTGGGTTAAGATAAAGATAGTTTAATAGGGAAGGCAAAAGCTGAACATGCAAGCAAAGCAAAGCAAAACAGGGGATTCGTTCGCTCCTTCGCGTGTGCAGGCAGGTGTTCAGCCATCCCCAGAAAGCAGGGCTTCACCATGTGCTGTGGTGACTTGGCAAGACAAATGCCATCACTCCAAACAGCTCTCCTACCAGCTTTATGTGCTGAGCATGTCACCACATGGTCTTGAATATCCCTTGTGTGAGGTGGGGTCAGCTGTCATGGTTGTGTCTCCCCACTTCTTGTTCGTTCCCAGCCTTTTTTCTAGTGGGGTCAGATCAGAAGCAGAAAAGGCCTTGATGCTGTGAAAGTGCTGCTTGACAATAACTAAAACTTCCCTGTGTTATCAACACTGTCATATCTAAAACAGCCGTATACCAGCTACTGTCAGGAAAATTAATTCTATTAACTCTCCCTGCCAAAAGCATCACAAAGTGTTAATGGTCCAGTGAGTATCTGTGTTTTGTTCTTCTGCCTTACAGCTATGCCCATGTGATACCACTTTAGCTAGGCACAGGTCTAAACTTACGAACTGAAAGGATCATCCTGCCCTTGGCTCTGCTTCTGGCCATTAAGCTGTGTTTTAGTTCTGTTCCAGCCTTTCTTTGTGCCCTCTGGCATGTCTGAAATGCTGTACAATCAATACATATGGGAAACTGGCTCAGAAACTGTGCTGTAAATGTTGACATAAGTGTTCAAAACGCTGTATATCCTCTAACTGACAAGGCTGGTAGGTGCAGACTCCTTGCATGATGTGTTGAAAACCCTGTTAGTACTGCGTGGCCCTAGTGGTCTAGATAGACTGGCTTAGTTGCTAAGTGTGGGAAATCTTTAGATAAGATGGCTATTTAAGAGACAGCCTGGAGACCAGAATTCCCAAATCTTCTGAAATGACACGGGCTAGTGAGAGTGGTGCGACCCAGGAACAGCTTGCTCGGAGAAGCTGTGTATGTCCTATGACTGCAAATGTTCAAGACCAGTTTGGATGGGGTTTTGAGCAACCTGGTCTAGTGGAATATGTCCTTGCCCATGGCAGGGGGATTGGACTGGCAGGTCTTTAAGTTTCCCTTTTAACCCAGACCATTCTGTGATTGCATAATGCTGTCATTGTTTGAACAGAACCCTATAGTTCACTTTATGAGCTGTAAAAAATCTTATTGTTATTGAGCACTTTAAAAAAATTGTGAAAGGCTAAGGTGTTTCTCTTATTAACTGCTTATTGCAGTGTGATACATGTGCATGTAAGGAAATATGAATAGTATCTAAAAGAGGTAGCTATGACCTTATGTGTAGATACAAAAAAATTAGGTGTTTTGTTTTACTGCAAAGCCTATAAGGATGTGAATTCTAATGCAGATTTGCACACACCGGATTAAATTCCTTGCACAGAGAAGGAGAACAATGCAAGACACTTCAAGACAATGCAAATACACTTTTATACTTAAAAAACCCAACATTTTTAACCATGCCTTCTCTACAGTGAGAATTTCACCCCCGTGGGTATTGCTATGCTGTCTTCACTATTTAATATTTCTAACCTGGGACGTCCAAAGTTTTTATCTATGGTTGCACAAGGCCATGCATATCTGTAAAAAAATTTTTACTGTTGTAAAAGAAAGAGACAACAACTGCTAATTGCTCTCACACTTTTCTCTTTTGAAGGAGCATATCTAAACCCAAGTACTACAAAGCAGGGAAGAGAGGATTTGCTTCTGATGAATTGAATTATTCCATACATAGATTGTTCTTGGACATTGCAGTTAAACCTTTTCCCCTGTGTGATTTTCAGCGTAGTTGTGAATCAATATAATATTCAAATGGAAAATTTCAAACCAGCTTTGTACCTACCTAGGTTTTATGATAAAACTTGTATCATTTAATTCTGAAATTATTTTCATCAGCTTTTCCTGACTTGCATATATTATAAATGTCAGGATTGATTTCAAATTTGAGTTAAACTAGCCTAGGTGCTTTGAGACATGAAGTTAACCTATCAAAGATATGTCTACTAAAGGGTTGACATTAACACTTCTGAACGTCATTCTTTAAGAGTCACCTTATTTATAGCAAGATAAATGCACTTTCAGCTCTACTTTCACAGAGTGGCAAAAGCATTCTTTGGGTAGCCTAAGTAATCTAAAATATATCTTATCTGGGAAACCTCAAAGGATCTATTTATTCAAGAAGTTAGGAAAATTTAAGGGATGTATACTTACAGCCTGGATTTCAGAATATACAACTGCTGCTTGCACATTTTAAGAGGTCTGTTAATTTCTTTTAATTAAATAGAATGTTTTAAACATCATAAGCTATGTTTTCACAGAGTTTATAGGAAAGATACCATGCCATGCTAGAAATTTATATAAGAACTTGAAAAGTACATTCAAGAAGAAAATCCAAACAGATTAATGCTTTTATGTAACTGAAAAAAAAAAGAAAAATGCAAATAGTGACAGAAATGAAAAGTGAGTTGAACTTTTCAATGGTCTGAAGTTAAATTCCAGACTGTTTATGGCTTCACTGTGTGTGTGGGTGTGCAACAAGTATTTTGGGCTTCCTAAAGCAGCTTTAGGATTTTTTTTATTAATTGCAAACTATTCTGCTCACACATTCACTTTTTATAAAAGTATTTTTACAAGGCAATTTAATATGATTCCTAAGAAATACTTACAAGATGCATCTTTAAGTAAGATATCTGGCTGTAAACTAACAATTTCTTAGGGTATAATCTTAGGGTATAATCTTTTTCTAGGAGTGTATACATACAGCTTGCTGTTTTTAAGGCTTTTCATGAGAAGTCAAGTGGGATTTATTCCTTCATAGACTTCCTTGGTTAGCATATGTGAGGGAACTCATGTCTAATCACTAGTAGATTTTATGTTGTGTAACCTTTACAAGTATTCATTGCATGTTATCTCTTGACAGATAAAATTACTTATTCACTATTGACTTACCTTTGAAGGATGATTTACTTGGTCACTATTGAGTCATCTCCATGCTATGTTGAGACAGCAGTCTCTCTCCAGATCGTCTTGTGGCATGCAGCTATTGCCATGATGCAGAGTTGTAGTTAGAGGTCTGCAGAAGGAATGTGCAGGAGTAAAGGGAGAAAGACAAATGCTGGCTGAATCTGTTCTGAGGACAGCAGTCACTGGTGTCTGCAAGGAGAAGGGTTTTGTATTTGTAGATCTTGCTTGCTCCTGTTCACAGGGCAGCTCTGCAGGGTATAGTAGGGGTGTGGGGAGATGAAGGCTAAGTATTTAGCCATTTTTTCTTTCTCTCCTTTTGCTCACAGGATTGCGTTATTTTGCTGCACTAAAAAAATCAAGAGTCCAGAATTGCTCTGACATTGCTCCTCTGTCTCGGTCACCTTCTCATATCAGCTTACCCTTTACTTAAAATATGCCTGTTAGCCCAACCTTGCATATATATATGACTTGCAATTAAACCTTGATTCATGCATAAGTTAATGAAAGGAGCATTTTGCTTTTATTCTGGAAATTTCAGAACAATCCCTGAGTAACTTAAGAAGAACTTAAGAAGAATCTTAATGTATCTGGCCCCTGTGGCTCTGCTTAGTTATGTGGCGGGTAAAAGCAGCCTTTGCCTTCTTTCCTCCCACCTATTTTCACTATGCAGAAGACTGGCCTCTTAAGAAGGTCAAAGGAATTCTACAAATAACAATGCTCAGTGTGGTAGTTTGTTGACAGGAAGCCCCAAACTTTTTGTTGGGTAACTTGCCTTAAACCTTTTTCTTAGAATGCTTAAGTTTTCCTCAACCTAACATTACTAAGGCTAATCATTTTACATGGTCCTTGCTCAGTATGTGAAGCTGTGAAGATAGGTTAGCCTGACAGTCTGAATTTAATAAACCTTGCAGAGAAGCAGGAGACTAATAGCTAAGGCAAATTGCTTTGTAGTCACCTGCTGAGGTGGCTTCCAAACAAAATGAAGTGATCTTTAGACTGAACTGCAAAGTATTATGGAAGTGCCAGTCATGGTTTTCCAAATCACCTGTTTTTGAATGTGAAACTGAGCAACCAAACTAATTCAGTAGAGGCATCACTCTCAGGACTACTAAGGACTATTGAAGAACACAAAAATTAGATGTCTGGTATCAGGAATTCCAGAGGTAGGGCAGACACCCACACTCTTTGTGCTGCCAATAAGGAGTTTGGGGGATCAGGCTTAAAGTGTACATAAGTCAGTGTGCCAAAGTGGGAAATTATTAAACTTCAGATAGTGCTGAATAAATGAGTGTTTACAGAGCCTTACGTCTCATAAGTGGAGGCTTCTGCAGAAGTGTTCGGGGAAAAAAAAGGGGAAGAAAGATTAAGAAACGCTGCAAGATGCTGCTTAATGCTCCCATTTTTGGATGTATCTGCTGAGGTTTTCACTCTGCAAGGAAAAAGGTGCAACTGCAGGCTGGGGAGGATCACTATGAGGGTTGAATGCATAGGTTAAATTACACTCTGGAACTAAAGGTGATAAGATCCTTGGAGCTATAAGAAGATGTAATTAGATCCACAGTACAGCTGGACACATTTTACCCCCTCCCCTCTACTGTCAAGCCCTCACATAAGGAATGGCCCCTGGTGCCAGTAGCCAGAATGTCACAGTTCAGAGCTGGTGAGCCTTTCAGGGGCTGTGGGATTTCCCAGATGCTTTTAAGGATCACTGAACATGACTTTACTTCAAGATGAGGAAGTCCTATATAACAACTAATTTTACAAGTCCAAAGTTCAGTTGGGAGCTGTGCACACAAAGGAATACAGATACTGAATTCTTCACTGATACTGTATTAGCCTTGCATGAGAAGAGATTAGGATCAGCCTTTCTTTGCTGAAATGATTTGCCTGGTACCGCCAACTGGCAGTAACTAGGTCCTTCCAGCCAGGAAACTACCAAACAAGACATTTGTGTTATGAAGCCAACAAGTAATGCAAACATTGTGGGAAAGTTACCATTAGCTTCAGAAAAACAGTTATGTGTCACCATTGCTGAAACTGAACCTCACGACTTCAGATGATCTGATATCTCTGGTTTCTTCAGCTGGTCTGGTATCTCTGAAGTGAACCTTAACCAGGTCTTAATTTGGTTCAAACCAGGAGTGTCAATCAATGGAGTATGGGGTGATTCCTATTATATTTATATATTGCTTTAGAATTGCATGGCACTTGTGCCACAAAATACTCCTCATTTCTTTACATTTTCTCCCAGCAAAATTTGTATTACAGCTCTTTCTCCTTCTTCAGTTCAGTATTTTACTCATAATGGTCTTCCATTAAGTTCTTGCTAGGTCCCTATACCTAAGGTCATGGAAAGAGAGAACGTTAGGAGATAATTATCTGTGGTGTTTTGATACTAAATTATTGTGGGCTCAAACTTCTTAGAAAGGCATTTAATGGGAGACTGAACCATTCTCAGATGTCCTAAGTGAGCCTGCCAGGCGGCTTCACTAACTTGCATAAGCAAGAAAAATCAGCAGAAAGTTTGGGTTACCTCTGGCTTGCATGATTTCATTGGACTGGATGTCTTTAAAAAGAGGAAACTTGTCCAGGCGCTTTTGGGGGATACCTTTTTAGCCATGTTTTATGGAACCTTTAAAAATACTAATGCTCTTGTAAAGCCAAGGGCAGCTCTAGCCTAGATTGGTACTAACTAGGCTAGATTTATTTGGTGTGTCACACTAGGCAGGAAACATTAATCTTTGGAGTTTTCTCTTCCCTTGTCCATTTTTTTCCTCTTTATAGCTAGATGAAAAATAATTAATTAAAATTATAATAAGATTTTAAATAAAAAAAACTAAAGCACCATTGTATTAAGTGCAAATGAAAAATAATTTGTATTGGAATTGCAAGATATTCTATGAACATAAATGTTGTTAATCTGTTGTTTTAAATTACTTCCTGGTAAACATTTTTTAGTGTCATTTTTATTCTTTTTTTTCCCCATCCATCAGCTGTCAAAATAACTTATCTGTAAGCATTTGCTAGCTACTTCAAACTGATCAAGTATTTTTAATAGCAGTACATTTTTGTGCTGCCTGCAATGTGTCAAATATTAGCAAGTCTACCTGAAAACAGATCACTGCCTGATTTAAATGACTATATATTTTAAACCTCTAGGATTTTGTACTGATGTTTCCACAGAGTAAAATTATTGTCTCTATTGAACTATTTCTTTTTTCTATTCACTTTAATGAAGTCAGTATTTGTCAGATAAAGCCTCTGAAATATTTTTAAACATATATTTGCAGAGAATCCACCCATCTGCCACATTTTCTTTTCCTGAGCTTCCTGAACACAGTGGGCAGGTGTGGAACTTTTTGTTGGTAGAAAGCATTGCAGTATTGCCTAGTGCATGAAGCTTTGCAGGTTCTTCTCATCCTCTGCTGTACTGATCTGTTTTAAGGATTCTGTCTTGTATTAAACTTCCCATTTGTTTCAATCCTGCAATAATTCCTTGGCAATGAGTGATGTACTTTTTATTAGACTGTGAACATATGTATATCCAATTGATCATAGCTTTGCATTGGGTTACAAGAGAGTATAAATGTAGCATTGGTTTAAAAAATGTGCCTCAACAACTGGCTTCTCTCAGAAAAAGCAATATATTGGTTACTAAATAACACTACATAATAAGAATGTAATAGTACAGAAATAACTAATACTGGTGTTGTAGGTTGCTCTTAGGTGAATGACTCTTTCCTGGCTTTTAGGAAACCATGCACTGCAATGTCACCCCACCTGTTTAAAGTAATCAGAAATATTAGACTATATCTAGGCAAGGAAGCAGTTCCTCATAGGGAAAATGTCAAGGAGATGCCTTCACTCTCTATATTAATTTTAGGGAACTAGCAACAGTAAGTAAATCAGATTTCAAAACTTCTATCAGTTTTGGAAGGATAAAGAAGGCAGATGGGAAACTTGAATTCTATTCCAGTGTGTGTTCAGTTTCTGTTTGAGGGCGATTTCATTATCTTACTTGTGCTCTGTGGGAAAGGGAGTGTTGGACAGTGGATACAGCTTCACAGAGCACTGCCGTGCTTGTAGGACAAATACCACAGCTTTATGATAACAGCTGTTGACAAACTATTCCACACCTGTTAATTACAGGTATTACAAATGGAGAGGAATTTGGGTGTTTGCTGTCATGAGGACATTACAGATGTTTTCTTCTGTGCAAACCTCTGCAGTTGGCCTCAGATCTTTGAGGACCTCGTTGTTTGTAGGCCTGTTCTGTCATCCTGAGACCTCTGGGTAAGAAGCCACTCAGCTGTCCCATTCAGTTGCTGGTTGTGGAATTTGGCAGCTCCATCAGCTGGTGTCACAGCAGCAATGCCATTGCCAACCTTTCAGTTCAATGCATCTGTCACTGGCTCTGAAGGGACTGTGGGGAAGAAGTGTGCATGCCACAATATTTCCATCTTCTCATCTAACCACCCTGGCTAATTAAGCAGTTCTGACTCCTCTGTCTTGAAATCAGTCTTCAAAGACGGTTTAAAACTGTGCCCAAATTAGCCTTATGCGGAAAATGGTGTCTGCGTGTTTTATGTATATTTAAGTATGTTTTAGGAAACCTGGCTTATTTTCTAATGATTTATAACTTACATTCATCTTCTTCAAAAAATATACAAGGCAATGTTTCCTCTAAATAACTGAAATTTTGGAAAAGCCAAGACATTCTTCAAAATCTTGAATCTTGACCTTCTTTGCCAACAGAGGAGCATTGCACAAAAGTTATGTATTCTGCCTGCAGCAAAAGAAGTCAAACTGAGTCTTTAATTCTGAAACCATCTGATAGTATCTGCATTATAAACCTGATAGGTTCACACTTAGCAGATTGCAGTGTGTTAAACATCAAGCTGGCTTTGAGTAGTGGTTTGGTGACTCCATAGCAAAAAGAATGACGATTTATTTCTGTGATAGCTAGCACAAAACCTAAAAACCTAGGAAAATGAGAAGAGAGATGACAAAACCAGGCAAAAAAACCTCCATAGTCTATTAAAAAGATGGTTCTTTGGCAGATAATGATTGTTCTATGTTATATACATATCTCTGTTTACTTTAAAGGGAATTAAAGGAACTTTGGGAAGTCATCTGGCTCTTCTCCTGCTTGTTAGGATCCATTTCATCTAACATAGTCCATCGCAGATGTGATTTTGTTTTTTCTTTTTGCATCACTTTTTCCTTAATAATGCTGATGACGAGTCTACAAACTTAGGCAAATCAATTCCAATGCCTCACTATCTCTATCATGGTGCTTGCTGATAGGAGTATTGTCTGAAATTTTACTTGCTAACATTACTGCATTCGAATCCATGAGGAGTAAAAACGTATCATTTCACTCTTTGCTATTGCTTTTTATGCATTTAAAAGCTATTAACATCACTCCTGTGGAATTTGCTTCTTTGCAGCAGTGATCTTTAATATAATGTTGCCACATTGAGTTGGTTTCTGTGTATATAAATGTTCTTGTCTTTCTTCCTTCCCTTCCCTTGAGAAGATGGCATGGCTTTCCTGAAGCATGGTGCCCAGAACTAGTTCATAAGCTACTTCTTTGCATTCTGTATTTGTGCACCCATGTTTTCAGGGCCAAAAATAGACTCTTGATCTGTCCTTAACATCCTCAGTGCACCATCAGTGGAAGGTGGTCGTAGATCTGAGTTTAGCATATAAATTGGATTAGCTTCTGCTTTTGGATATTTGTTTTAATTTCTAGGTGCAGAGGAGTCTCTTGTCTACTGTGGAACATGTTGGGACCGATGTATCACTGTGATGACCATTGTGAGAGACATCAGTGCACACAGAAACAATAGAAAATTGTGCGAGTGTATGGAAGCTGATTTAACAAAAAGCTGTCAGTGAAGTACAGAGCCTTTAAGAAGAATAAATATTACTTTGCAATTGATTAAAAGTAAGAGCTATACATTTAAGATGGCAGGTACCTTTCCCTGTTTAAATGCCACCTGGTCCAAACTTCAAACTTATTCAACTGCCATACAATTTCCATCTCTTAGTTTTAATTACAAGTGGGTAGAGGGTGTGTTTCCTGGTGCTTATGACTTGCTGGTGTGTAGGGTACGTTATCACACTTTTCTTTTAAGGTCTGGTAACTTTAACAGGCTTTTGGGCCTGAATGCAGGAAGCCAATTAAGTGTTTGCTTAACTTCTACACTGTTAGTTTAAAGTTGCCTTGTCTTAATCAGAGTCCTAATTACTAAAATGCTCCCATACCTTCATGAGAGCTTAGTCCTATCTGTTGACTATTAATTATATTACATTTATTCTTGCATAAAAGCAGCTGTAGTCAAATGGAAAGCCTTAGCCCACGTGTTTCTCAGAATCACCCAGGCTTTTGGAGAATGAAGGTGCCTTTGTTCAGTACCAAGGGAGAAGCTTAATGAACATGTTCTGTGCATGAGGCCTGTTCCCTTTGACTGGCTGGTCGCTGTGGTGTCTGTACCCTTCGGCTGGGTGGCAGACGTGCAAGCTGGTGCTCCTTGGCTTTGAAGCCGTCACCTGAGAAACAGTATCAGACCAAGTGAACAGACTGCTTCTGCCTTCTACTGAATGAATGTTTGCCTTGTGTTTTTCTCATTCAGGTATTGGCAGCATCACTCCATTTCTTACTATGTCATGTGAATGCACAAATTATGCTTTTGCCTAAGGAGGGCAAAAATCCATGTGAATTCAACAGCAGAACAAGTGACCAGCACTTTTTATGTCTCTAGTGCTCTGTTCTGAAAGGGAGATTGGACAAAATATTTGCATTTAGAATGTATTATAACTTTGGACAGATTATTTTTCAAGCTATAAACCAGCAGATTGGTTCTGTCTCATGAGTATTCTGGCATATCTGTTACCTGGAAAGAGAACAGAAAAGTATTTCCTCCAGCTTTTTTTGCCAAACCACACTACTTGTTTATTTGTTTGTCCTTACTTTAATTTTGTTTTATTTTGCCTTGCACTTTCATAGCATGGGCACGCAGCATCTTCACACAAAGAAAGAGCCACCTTGCCACCATCTTCCAGGTTAGATTCTGGATCAGGTATGGAGAATCCAGCAAGGGTAAATCTTAGGACAGGTAGGATGATAATGACAATGGAGAACGAGTGAAGCAGAAGGCATCAGTGTTTCATATATCATGTAGATAATTTCTTTGCAGTGTAACCAATGGTTATGTTTAATCACTTAAAACCCTGATGTCTTGGCAGTGGAAACATTTGCACTTAAAAGGCAAGACACTCCAAAGTCAGACAGTAGGATGGAGAAGTGCTTCGTTTTCCATGCTTAATACTTAGTTTTGCACTACAGTTGCTGAGCACATTTTCAAGATAAGATAAAAGATGCTCTTTTTAAATGCCCCATATCCATTGAAGACTTGAGATAAACTGCGCATACCACTTTTGGTAATCTGATCATAAGTCAGAGCTGTAGTGTTTAAGAGACTTGCCATAATCATGTTCTTGTGGCTTTATAGCAGAATGAGGTTCTGATGGAGAGCTAGCTGCCCTAGCACACGTGCATGTTCAAATATGCCACATCTCTCACCTGGCTTCCAGTGACCACTGTGGAGGAGTATGCATCTCTCACAGGGTCTGTCTCTGATGTGTCAGCCTAAACAAACATCTTTGTGATGCTCTCGGGCATCTGAAATGGTACTACTCATCACATTCCATTCTATTCTATTATTATTATTGTTGTTATTATTATTATCAATCCTTCTTGCTGCAGTGGTACAGACTGTACTACTAACATCAAGCCATTTAGATATAAGGACCATGCATCTCTTATAGGAAGCCAAAGCATGCAGTTTCATCTGTCAACGCCACCTTTATCAGCCACACCCTCCCAGTTACATTAGCCTCCTCCGCCCTGAAACAGGTAAGTTGGGTGACAGCGTTCCCAGGCCCCAGTCTGGAAGGAGTATCAGGGCGTGGTGTGGCCACTGGTTGGAGGCAGCGTGCTTGTAGGCTGGAACTGGGAAGGCAGAGCAGCCCAGCACTGGCACGGGAGCCCAGCAGCACCACTGATCCTGCAGGCAAAACAGAAAAAGCCAACCTTTTTTGGCTGGATCAGCAAACTTGTCTTGCTGACTGTGTGGCTGCACACATGCCTGTGTCCTGGGAGGGGGGAAGGTGAGATCAGGAGCAGAGTGACAGTGGCTTACAGTCCAGAGGACTTAAACTGCATCCTGGACTGGGTGACAGCATAAGATGATTCAAGCTTTATCTCAGAGGGGCATGATTTGCAATCAGATGTATATCCAGCTGACATTAATTGATGTTTTGGTTATTTCCCAAGGTCAGATACAGGGTTTTCTATGTGCCATTACTCTTCCTGAAAGTGGAGTTGTACTGTCCTAAAATTACTGTATATAATGGGAATATTTATTTGAACCAATATGCTGCAGTATTCTAATCAGAATGTAAAATTGAGGGAAAAAGGCATAGGTTTTAATTGTCTTGGTCTGTGATTAGTTTCATTTGGACTCAAAAATCTAGAACAATTGACCTTCTTAATCTGTCAGGAAGGATGATATAATTCAGGGAGCTTAAATCAAGACCTCACCCTCCATACCTCAAAGCCTAATGACATCAAAACAATGTTGGATATAGTACTGTAATTCCCTTCAGGTCAAGGAATTTTGTGTTTACTCCCTACCTCATAATCCAGCTTTAACTGTAAAATATGGTAAATGCCTGTTTGTGCTTTACATTTTCTCACTAACTTTTTCTATAAGTTTTAGAGATTTTGTTGTTTTTTTTTTTTTTTTAACGATGGGAGGAGAATGTGGGTCAAATTATCTCCAGTTCATGTGTGTACTGAAACCATGAGCTTACATTCATAAACAGGGAAGATGTTGTTGGAAAGCTTGTTCCAAGAAAGATAAGTAGCGTCCCCCACTGGCTACATTTTTGGATGACTGGTAGCAAGCAGCTCATGCTGTTCATCTTCCACTCAGTGGTGGCTGTATGTGAAACACACATGACAAAGCCGGGCTGTTGGGGAGCTGCTGAGAGGCTCCCAAACTTCATCTGTCTTCTGTGTGACTGGCAGAAGAAAGCATCACCACCTACCCAGCTGTATGCCTGGGCATCCTACAGAAACATCAGCATGTGGACACATAAGCAATGTCACAGTCCAGAATGAAACTGGAGGCTTTGTAGGTGTGGGAACAGGTGTTTTCTGGATTGCTCACATTGATTCAAGCGATATGTATGTCCCTGTCACCTATTTCTAACGTGTCTCTAAATCGCTTGTTTCTCTTAGATGCTTTGCCATGGATTTGGCAAGCAGCTTTAAACAAATAATATTTTGGTTTTCAAGGGGGGTGGAGAATAGTTGTAGAGGACCTTGTTAAAACTATAGTATCTGGAGGAGCTCTTTATGTCTTCTGTACAGGTAGGCTGTAAATCCACTCAGTAGCTTGCATTCTTATGTCTGTTTCTATTAATTCAAAAGCACCTCTCTTGTTCCGTTTTCTGTTCAAGTCTGCAGTGCCATTGCACATTCTACTTAAACTATACAGTTTAATGATTTAATTCTCACTCCTTTTCTTATTTTTTTTTTTAGGTAAGCTTAAGAGTCCTCCCCTTCGGGTTTATAACAATGACATAGATATAGAAGTGTGCACTTGCTTTGATGTAACTTTTTGTGTCATTCATGTTGTAAAACAAAGTGTTTGATTTTGAGGGTGGGAAACAAGGAAAAAAAAACCACAAATGTCCCTGTGTTTTTAGTAAGCAGAGTTTTGCCAAATAGCAATTAGTACTCTTCAGTTTTGTGCTAATTAAGAGCTTTTTAGGATCCTCTAAGAAGAAGGGGTTTTGCCAAGTTAGCAGATTTTCAGACAGGTGAGCTGCTTTTAGGTTTATCTTTGCTAGGTGCATTTTTAATAGTGTTTTTCCTAATTACTATTTTGTTGCTTTGACATTTACCATGTTCTTACGCTGCCCAAATCACTGATCTGATATATATGAAGCTTCTCTATAATTTTGTGCGGGAGAAAAATTATGGAAGCTGAAATAATCACTCAAAGCAAAAGCTGTTGTTCTGAAACTAAGTAAGGGAAGAGAGGAAGCATAGTCTTGTTTTCCTAAGCCAAATTCTTTACTGAGCCTCCTTTCAAAATACAAGCATAGAAAGTCCCATGGGACTGTGGTTATCACTGACCTTCTGAGGACCATCATACTACAGGAATTGTGGTAAGTTCAGTTGAAACATTTTTGTCTCTTCACACAATGGGAGTGAAAGTTTTCAGAAGCGTTGATCAAAACTTTTTTTTCAACTATGCTTTTTCAAAGGAAGATATATAGACGTTTTTAGACTGAAAGCACCTGAAGGCCCTAGTTTGAATTGACGTGCATTTTTAGGGCTTTCCCATTACTGAGACAAACACGTGTTTCATGTTAACTCTGTGAAATGGCTTCTTGGCTTTTGAGGATTTAGTACTTTTACATTGAAAGTATCTTAAAACCAATTTTTTCTCACATCACGTTCTTCTTGAAAAGAAAAATAAGGGACAATTCAGAATCTAATAATTAAGCTAATCTTAAGTGGAGACGTAGGCCCAGTGTTAATATTTGCTCCAATATGGAGATGAGGCTTTCAATATGTCTAGTTCTCATAGTGTCAGAAAATATTTTCCCTCATTCCTTATTTTAGATTCTTGTCCTCTTAATCCCATAGTACACATAACTTCTTCAAAAAGTCAATTGTTTAGCCAAGACATGGTACAAAAAATTAGAAGAGTAGTTCATGGGTACATCATGTTTTTTGTACTTTTGGTCTAAATCACTCATAAATGAATGTGTGAGCTGTGTGTGTGAACTCATTAGGAACCAGAGTAAACCTACAGATCAAAGGATTTTCTTTGGGACGATCTTATTTAGCTGAAATCAGCTACAGTGAGACTTTGCTAGTGGCACAGATGGCATCCAGTTGCTGAGCCATTACAAGCACTTTCATCTGATCGAACAGAACCTTCATCTGGGCAAAGTCCCTTGCTGCCTCAGTGCTATATACATGATTGCTGGAACCAGCACTAAGTGGTAGGGATTAGTAGAATGGTGAAAACTGTAATGTATATGTTCTCTGACTACTTTGTAATAAGAGAAAAGAAACCAAAGCAAACCCTGAATGGGCAATCTTCCTGATCACTCATTCCCCCTCTTCCCAATCAGTTTTGCAGTTCCTGGTCACATGTGGACCTGTTAGGTAGGATCTCACATTGTAGTTGTGTCAGAAGGGAAGCTTTTTGCCACTTCACTTGGACCATTCATTATTCTCAATCCAATTAAGCACTGAAATGCAATGGGGTCTTGGTATCTTTGTGCTGCTGTGTAGTAACATTAAGTCACACAAGATTACCAGAAGTGTCGTCTTTCTTCTCTAGATTCAAGGAAGAGCTGCCTAAGGTAGATCTGGGGAAGAGTCCTTGAATAGACCTGAAAGAGAAATGAAGCTTGCAATCTCACACTGAAATTTATAGCTAGATGTTGGCTAACTCTTGCCAAGCTACTTTCCTGACCTTTCTGAGATTAGCTTTCTGAAATAGCCAAAGAGAAGACTCCTTTTATTTACTGTCTACTTGTGCTAAGCCTGAAAACATCAGTAATGGAAAAATACTCAAAACTTAACTGTGGTGACACAGTTTGAATGGCTTGTGGCCAAGCACTATAAAAAAAACCAAGGTCAGAATAAGTTAATAAAGAGCCTCCAGGTGCAGTTTATCTTCTGCTTGTGTTTGAGTAAAGAAGATCCCCAGTTACAATGAGCCAAAAAAATAACCCCTCAGCCAGGAAGTCACAAAATTGGAATCCTTCCTCTCTCATGCAGTAAAATTATAATTGCAACTGAGACTACAAGGATAGAAGTGGTCCTGAAACGGTCTACAGAAGGGGAGCTCTGGCACTTTTCTGTGGATGTGTGAGCAGAAGGGGTTGGTGATTGCCCCTGTCGGCTTTCTCCTTTCTTCTTTTGTCATTACGGGAAGATCTTCCCTGCCGTTATTAAAAAGCGTTGGAACTCATTCCACCCCACAGGGCATCTATATGATGTCTGATTTCTTGTCACTTTTCTTGCTGGGTTTTAAAACTGGATCTGCCCAGATGACTCAGAAGGCTGAACTTTCAAATCCAAGTCTGATCATCAGTTTATCATGCATCACTCCATTTCCCAAGTTCTATATTTGACTGACAGCTCAGTTCTGAGACTTTGTCCAGCTCCTAAGTTTCAGTCATTGTCAAAACTGGTGAATGTAGGTCTTGCCTTCCAAATAGGGAGGAGTTACTTCTTTAACCCCATAACTAGCTTTGCCTCTGGTTTACTAGAGTGGCACACTACTGAATCTCCTTTTGTTCTGTGAAGGGAGTCTGAAGAATCAGCTTGTGTATGTTTTAATTATGTGTTTGTTCAGCCTTCTGAGGATGTCAGGAGCTGTGAACAGCAAATGCCAAGTGATTGCCAGGAAGAAAGCTGCTGACTGCAGTCCATCATAGACAGAACCCTTCTGTGTAACTGCCACTGCCTTGCCATGCACATACCGACGATATCTGATCTTGATTATAGTCTCTCCTCTGATGATAGTGCTGTCTCGGGTTCTCTGGGAGACAAAGTCTTGGTCAAGTGAAAACATAAGCAATGGTGTAGTCAAGGACAAAGTCAGTCAGTCTCCCCCAGATTCCAGTCTATTGACTCTTCTTTATTCCTCATTTGGAGTGAACTGAAAGGCTAACCATCTCCCTTTAAATGAGCATAACTTGCTGTATTATGTTAGTCTAGACAAAGGAAATCAAATTAATTAGCAGAAAGACTGCAAATGTGCTGTGGAGGAGGACCTGTCATTAGAGTACCTCATTCAGGCTCCTGTGGCTTGCTGTGTATTCAGAATGATAGCTCTGGTCTTTCTCTCAGCAGAAGAGAAATAAAATAATACTAGGCTTCAATTAGAGACAGAACTATAATTCCGTCATGGGCAAGGAGAGGGGGAGGTGAGTAGGAAGACGGCTGCTCTGCAAAGCCTAAGTCATAAAACATAAAATTCTGCTTTACACATGGCAACAGATCCCTCTATGATTGAATTACAGCCTTCATATTCAATAGTGGGTCAAGTCTGTAAACCAGAATACAGACAGAGCAAATATTTACATTCTGTGTGTAATGACAGAGGGAGAATCACTGATCTGAGCATGAGTCAAAGCCACAAGAACATAGATGTGGGACAGCCACGTGTTGTCAGCAGTGTGAAGTGGGAGGGATGGAGTACATTTCCAGTATTTGGATGTTAAATTTCCTACAAATCATCCTGCAGCATTTAACTGAAAATTTGTCTTCTGCTTACTTTTAGTTGTGACACATACTGCCAATAACAGTGCATAAATGGCAGTTTGCCCATTTGTTCTGTGTGCTATATGTTTTCTAATATTTCTAGAAAGTTATTTTGAAGTGTATAGGTATTTAGCATTTTATGTTGATAGTGCATGTATAATTAAAATTTTATTTGTATTCCTGACTTCATAGCATCTCAAAATACTTCTGACAGCTGTTGAGCCACTATGATTTATTTTGGTACATTTGACAGCTATGATAGTCAAAAAGTTTGGAAATATCAATAGACATGTAGTGAAATAAAAAATCTTTTTTTTTAATATTAGAAAACAACTTAAAAATAAGGGTAAAAATATTTCCAAACTGAAGAACTTGCATCAAGGCATCAGCTGATGCATGGACTAGGGTAGCCAAGAAGCCATGCAACTCTGAAGGTTTTGAACTCCAAATGTCACCTTTGTTTATAGGCTTGCAAAAACACGGAAAAACCCCCCATCAGAGCATGTGGTTGCTGCACTTTTCAGCCCTTACAGGTGTTAATTACATTTCATTTTCATACATCAAGTTTTTCTTGTAGAGACCCTGACTGAACAGGGTTCCTTTCAGAACAAAGCCCACAACTGAGTTAAACATTTGAAACAAAACTATTTAAACAGGGATTGTGACGGGCCGTTGGTTAACCCACAAAAAGTCACTGCAAAAGTAAGCCAAGCAGAAGGCTGGTGCTCTTAGGGAAAGAAGAAAACATCTGGTAATTCTCCAAGTAAGGTTGTGAACAAAAGGGGCTACAAAATATTACAGGATCAACCCAAGGATAATACCATGCATGGTGTGCAGCAGTGACTTGTTCCTGCTTGGCTTCCATCGACACATAGTGCAAACAAGCTTTACACTGTCGGGCCAGCTTACACCCTGAGTGAGAGAATGTATTAAAAACTTTGAGGTGACTCACTGCTGTTTCAAGGTGTCTTGTATTACATGCGAACATTAGAGCTCATGAACTCTGATTTTCTATGGGTGTGTTCAGTGTGCCAGTCCACCACAGTAACCCTAAACGTCCCCTTTACTACTCAGACCTTCTGTTCTAAATTGTGATACCATTGACTTGCTCCCCCTGTCCCCTTCCCTGAAATATTTTTCATGCCTCCCTGTGTACCTCAGGAGGAAAAACACTTAGTGTAATGCAACGGAAGTTTCAGACCTGCATTGCTGTCCAACCCATTTGAAATTTGGCAGAGGAAAAAAAAAATAATTGTGAGGAGGTGTCAGATGTGGTGCTTATAAACTGAAGGAAGGGCAAAATAGGATGAGAGGATTCCCTAGATTTAGCCTCACTGAGGAGAAAAAGTACTTTTCTGTGAAACGAATAATTCTGGTAAGGCCCTTAGTTACGTTTTTGTGTGGCATAGACCTGGCTGCAAGCTAACAGGCTGAATGGGGTCAATACTTGTTTTATTTGCTCATTAGCATAGATCTGCACTCTGTCCCCAGAACTGCTGTAAGTTTTAGTCAGGAGGACTGATGCATTGTCAGGCAAATTTAAGCAGTGATAAATGTAAATGAAAAATGCTCCAAGAAATAAATCTATGCCATTTTTTGTAAGACAACTGTATGAAAATACAGATGGAATGATTCTTACAAACTTACAAAAAAGAAGTGACATATTGGAAAGTAGTGGGATATATAGCTGAAATTTTGTTTGTATGGGAATTTGCATACTACCTAATAGAAAGATTAGCCTGTGGGATATTGCGATAAAAGTGATTCTTATTTGAACCATCTGTGTTTCAGCTCTATAAATAGGATACTGGCTTACAGAAATTCATAATATGAAGACTAGACCATCAATAATGTTTTAGATTTTTCAAACAGGAACATGACCACTTCAGTCATAATGTGGTAACTGAGGATAGCATCTTGACAGAGAGCCTGGAAGAATAAAACTATCTGAATCTACCAGAAAATCTGGAAAATTTAAATGTTACTTCTCTGCTGATTAACCTAGTGTTTCTTATAAACAAGATTACATGCCACCTGTTGATTTTTAGAAGTACTTGCATTTTTCTGATCATTAAGTGAAGCAAGCACTTCTTTTGAGCACTTTTATGATGCTTTAGAGACCCGAGTTTTCTCCTAGAACAGAACTCATTCAAATGCCCTCTTTTTAGAATGGTGCAAGTATGGTAAAGAACATATATTGAACGTTAATGGTCATCTTCCTTATTGAGGACTAGAAAATGAGCTGTGCATTCTAGAAGTAGTGTGTTGTTTGAAGCTACAAAGAAATAAAGCTCCTAACTCCATCTCTGTTCTATCAAAACTCAGGGAAACTATACTGGAAATGTTCATACAAAACAATTTTCATTTACAAGAGTGTAATGTTTTTAAAGAAAAGCTTGCCTAAGGGTAACAAATCTGTATTTCTTTGCAAAAAGAAGAGTATTGGTGCCATGCGGTGCAATTGAAAGATGTTGGACACAGTCCATTCTCAGTTAATTTCTGACCTCCACTAACTCACTTCCCCTCTGAGCTCAGTTCTGGTCCCGCCATATGTTGGTCACCAAGTCAGTCTACAAACATTTGAAGTTGTGTCGCTTAGTCAGGCATTGGTCTTGGATGAGATTTCTGTGTTCTGTTGTAATGCAAACAACAAAAATATAATGGAGACTGTTCATTGCAAAATAGTCTTTTGTAGCATCGATTCTCCAGTGAGGAAGCAATGAAATGAGCTATTGTATTTAAATGCTGAACTTTCCCCATTCTTGTGTTGACTGTCCTCGTTTCCAACAGGCTGAGGGATGGTCACAAATGAAGACATTTGCTCAAGCCACCGCTTCCCTTCAGATTTAGTTTCTAGTTTCCCAAGGGCAGAAGTCTGCTGTTTTCTCCTGAATGAAATGCTGCCAAATGGGAGTGTAACAGCTGCCTTCAACACAGAAGAATAAAGTTAAATGTAGGCTGTTTTTACTTGTTAGACAAAAGGTTCATAAGCAAACAGAACTGACTTGCCTCTTTGGGGCTCTTTATCTTGTGCTGAAAAGCTGAGAAACACTGAGAAGGAGACCAAGTATCTTTTCAACTTAGTTCACTCTTGCAGAGGGACATTTTTTAGATTCATAGGAGAATTATTAGTCCTTTCAAAAATGCTCTTCTCCTTGTATCCATTCCTTCCACCCCCTGACTGTAGCATTCTTGAAAACCAGGTTGGGAGAAAGAAAATCAGCCTCATGGACAGCCAGCAGAAATCTGGTTTTATTTTGTGGGTTTTTCCCTCCTCCCACTCCCCCTTTTTTCTCCAGTGTTGCATATGCTGCCAGTACTGATGACTACCCAGACACTTCTGAGCAGGACATCTCACTCTGCTTGGGACAATTCACATGTGCTCACCAGGCAGACATTTGTCTGTGGTTGGTTCTAAAACCACAAGTTCCTGAAGCTGAAATAGCAACAAAATTTAGGATGTTTAATCATAATGATACAAAAAAACCCCCTTTGTCCAGTTACCTGCTAGTATTCAATCAGAGTTGTGTGTATTCCTAATCCCCTAAATAAGGCATTGTTACATTACCAGAGGTACTATAGGATGACTTTGCTTTTACATTTCTTGCAGCTTTTCTTCCTTCTCTTTATTCCACTTTTCCTGTTTTAAAATGATAAATGCTGACACAACTGTTGAATCAAGATCTTTGCTACTGATAAATACAGGGTCATATGAAGTTGATGGTGTCTTTCTTCACTGTATTACCTGGCTAACATTTAGCCTTAAAAAGAACCCAAACCAACAAAATTTGCAGCATTGTTTCCTGCACTATTTTCCTCTAGTTGAGGCTTTAGTAATTGCATCTATTATATGTGTGTATGTTTTTTGGGAAGCACTGGTATTTATCATGGACATAATCACAGAGGACGAGTAAGGTTAGAAGGAACCACAGTGGGGCCTCTGGTCTAACCTTCCTGCTCAAGCAGGGTCATCCTAGAGCACGTTGCACAGTATCGCATCCAGACAATTCTTGAATATCTTCAGTCAGGGATACTTCACTATCTCTCTGGGAGGTCTGTTCCACTGCACTGTCATCTGCACAGTGAAGAAGTTCTTCCTCATATTCAGATGCAACTTCCCATGCATCAATTTCTGTCTATTGCCTCTTGTCTTATTGCTTGGCACCACTGAGAAGAGCCTGTCTCCATCCTCTTGGCACCCTCCCTTCAGAATCTTTTAGGTATTGATGAGGTCCTTTCTCAGTTGTCACTTCTTGAGGCTGAACAGGCCCAGCTCCCTTAGCCTTTCCTCATAAGAGAGAGCCTTCAGTCCCTTAATCATCTTTGTTGTACTGAGGATCCCAGAACAGGACACAGCACTCTAGATGTGGCCTCACCAGGGCTGAGTAGAGGGGCAGGATCAGCTCCCTTGACCTGCTGGCAATGCTCTTCCTAACGCATTCCAGGTTTGCTTGGCCACAGGGGCACTGCTGGCTCTTGGACAAGTTGTTGTCCACCAGGATCCCCAGGTTCTTCTCCACAGAGCTGCTTTCCAGCAGCTCAGCCCCCAGCCTGAGCTGGTGCTGAGTGCAGGGGTTATTCCTCTCGAGGTGCAGGACTCTGCATGTGCCTTTGGTAAATTTCAGTCAGTTCTTCTCTGCCCATCTCTCCAACCTGCTGAGGTCCTTCTGAAGGGCTGCACAGCCCTCTGGGGTATTGGCCACTTCTCCCAGCTTTGTGTTGTCAGTGAACCTGCTGAGGAGGCATCTGCCCCTTCACCTGAGTCATTGATGAACAAAGTAAACAACACTGGGCCCAGTATTGAACCTTGGGGGACACCACCAGTGACAGGCCTCCAACTTGACCATGTGCCACTGGGTATGACCCCCTGGGATCTGCCATTCAGACAGTTCTGGATCCACCTCACCATCCAGTCATCCAGCCCACACTTCCTGATTTGCCTGTGAGGATGTTGTGAGAGACAGTGTTGAAAGCCTCACTGAAGTTGAGGTAGACAATATCCACTGCTCTCTCCTCANTATAAAGGTTGTTGTTTCACAGTAGAAGGCAGTTAGGTTGGTCAAGCATGATTTATTTTTTGTGAATCCATGCTGACTGCTCCTGATCACCTCCTTGTCATTCATGAGGCTAGAGATGGACTCCAGAATGAGGTGCTCCATCACTTTTCTCAGGGTTGAAGTGAGGCTGACTGGCTGGTAGTTGCCTGGCTTCTCCTTCTTGCACTTTCTGAAGACTGGCGTGACATTTGCTTTCTCCAGTCCTCAGGCACCTCTCCTGACTGCCATGGCCTTTCAAAGATGACCGTGAGCAGCCTCACTATGGTGTTCACTAGTTCTTTCAGCACTCATGGATGCAGCCTGTCAGGGCCCATGGACTTGTGGATGTCAGATTTGCTTAGGTGTTCTCTAACCTAATTCTCCTTCCTTCCAACATTCCTTTACCCTGGTCTCCTGGGTCAGAGATGCCTAAGAGATGTCATGTCAGACCAATGCAAAGAAGATGTTTAGTAACTCTGTGTCCTCTGTTACCAGTGTCCCCACTCCATTTATTAATGCGTCCACATTATCCTTACTTTTCCTTTTGTTATAGTTATATTTGAAGAAGCCCTTCTTGTTCTCATTGACATACTTGGCCAGATTTAATTCCAGATGGCCTCAACCTTCCTTGACTCATTTCTACTTCTCTGACAACCTCTCTATATTCATTCCAAGTGGCCTAACCCTACTTCTGTCTCCTTAATGACAAAAGTATGTCAAAATACCAGGGCTGACTTCATCAATACTTTCCTTCCCCTCTCTCCATTTTTCTGGAGCTGTAGTTTACAACCAGGTTCTTCAGTGACTCTCCTAACAAACTCCTGTTCCTGGCTTTAAAAAATGAGAAACTCCTCTCTATTCCTCCAGTACTAATACTACCTTAATTTAAAAAAAAAAAGAAAAAAAAAAGAAGCACAAGTTTAAAAGCTATGCAGGATAAGAAGGACCCAGCCTATGAAGAGCCTAATATTATAGATCAGTGATACAATAATTAGGTCAGTATACTTTGTGGCAGGATGACAGTGCAAAGAACAACCGCTGGAGTAGTGTGAACCTTTAACACTGATGAAATGAACAGCTGCATTTAAACAGGTTTCAAATGAGTCTGAAGTTCCCAAAAGAAAGAATAGTTCAGTGGTTATAAACATGAATTTCTGTTGGCAGCAAAGGCAAATAAGAAAGAGAGAGGACGAGATGAGAAGGAAAAACCCAGCATCCAAGCTAGTTAGTTTTAGTTTCAAGGGTTAATTTACCTTTCAGTGTTCTTCATTATTCCTTCTGTCCTAAAAGTAACACATAACACGTTGCTGAAAGACAGGAATAATTGGCTGAGTTGTTGGTTCCTCTTATATGTTTTGTGTGTGGATCAAGACTTCTAAATTCCCAGCTTTTCATGGAAAATTAAAGATAAAGCTCTTGGTAGTAGAAAATCTATTCAGTGAGCACTGAATTAATATAATGCAACATCCTTTCAACTAGCATAGGCTGTCTCCACCAGTGTCTTCTACATACTTCCATTTCATTAATGATTTACTTTATTTTTCCATACTTAAAATTCATTGTCTTCAGGAACTGTCTTGACAAGGAGAACTTCTAAATTCTGGCATTATTGGGGATATGCTGTCCTCTTCTGAGGAATGCAGACTGGCATTGTCGAAACATAACTTCATCTCTCCCTTTCAAAAAACAAAGCAAGAGCCCGCACAGTAGAGTGTGGCTACTGAGACATCCAGCCTGCAGGAAGACCTTTCCTGGTTCCTTCAAAGCTTCGTGGTGCTCCGTGTAGGCAGTCTTGACTCTCTGGGGGAGAGGTGTTGGTGCAAGAGCCAGTGAGGGTACTAGGAATTTATTAAGTCTGAAAGAAATGTTCTCTCTCCCAGCCATCTACTATTAGAACTGTGATGCAACAAAATAGTTTGCTTCAAATCCCTATAGAAGGTTCTTAGAGTACAAGAATGGAAACATTTCTGTGTGTAAATTTCTGTAATGGCATTAATTATTCTTGTTTAAGTAATTACTGCCTTTGATGTTTAGGGCAGTGGTTTCGAAAAGTGATGCTTAGTACTCCTAGAACATGGTAACTACTGCTGTAATGCAGATTTGAATAACTGATTCCTAGCTGCAATATTATGTTTTTTACATTTTTTAGCGTTTGGTCTGCCCTGCCTTCCTCTATGTTTTGTTGTTGTGGCTGGCCTCAGTCTTGGCAATTTAGTAATGGGAATCTATTAATGATGGAATGATTTAATAAGACGCCCATGTCTCTGCAACAGGAGATACACTACAGTGTTCAGTTATTGCTAATGCTGTTGGGATATGGGAGAAATACTTCCAAAGGATAGTTAAAAGAGAAAAGTTAGCACCAAATACCTCCCTTGCACAAAGATGCCTGATTAGTCTTTATTGTAATCTTTATGAGAACATTGTACCATTAGAATCATGCCTAACTATTAATAAATTAAATAAATAGGATTTTTGGCTTCCTGATAGAGCATTTGATATTTCCTGGCTTTCCACATCTGTTGCTAAAGCCAGGTTTTAGTTCTTTGAAAAGCTATTGCCTGGCTTGTCTTCAAGGAACACTTCTTGCGTCCCATCTTAAGTGTGAGAACTAACCATGTACATCGTGTTCTTACATTATTATACATATGACTGGTTTATACAGATTCTTTTTCTGACTAGGTCTAATAAGAAAGTAAGTGGGGACTAGAAAAAATTTTGGTAACAGGGCTTCCCACACTCAGCCATGCTTAAGTGATCCCCAAGGAGAGCTCTCATGTCTCTGAAGTTTACAGGATGGAAACTGGAAATAAGTGATACAGGTGGTCAAATGTGGCCATCTATGTACTGTACTACATAATGGGACTTGATTTAATCTAGTCTGTAATGCCTGCCTTTTACTGGTAGTTACAGAGAAGTATTTGTCCAAGGAAAGCTCTTCAGCTGTTAATTAAATTTAAATTTTTCAAAAAGTAAAAAATCTCTGAATTTATCATTTTCCCAGCCACTGGCTCTTACAGTACTTGAGACTGTACTTTTGATGGGTGTGTATGATAGGTTTATAGTACTAAATCTTCTTCTTCATGAATCCATACTGTGATTAAGCTGAATAGGTAGAGTCTCAAATTCCATGGTAAGACAGGTTTTGCAGGTTTAGATTTTTTGGTTGTCAGTTGGTTTTTTTTGGGGTTTTTTTTTGTTTTTTTTTTGGTTGGGGTTTTTTGGTTTTTTTTGTGGTTTTGTTTTTGTTTTGTGTTTTGTTAAGTTTTGTTTTGTTTTAAATTGCCTGTGACTTTTATTTCTGAATTCCCTCCAGAAAGGCCTGGTGAAGAGGTGATTGTATCATACCTGTATCAAAGAGTTGCATGCTTCCAGGAATGCTGATAATGCTGAGTGCTTTGTAGGTGCTACAAAGTAGGTGCTAAAGCAAACAAATGGGTCTCATACTTCCTGATTTCCTGAGCAGCTAACATGAAGTGTGACAGTGATCTTCCAGTTGCATCCCCCTTTCTTTCTGTCCACTTGCAACCCTGAAGTAGGCTCATCTACAAAACAGGAACTCCCAGTCAGAATCTGCATCCTAAGCTGAGAAACTGGTCATGACTTTGAAAACCAGAGGAAACATTAGTGCAGTCACTCACCACAGATGGGCACTGGTGTTACCTCCTGCCTTGCCTTTCAGACCATACTACCCACTTCTCCACAGGGCAACTTCTTCAAAAACAATGACTTTGAATTCTGAAATCAAATCCAATGCTCCAATTCAGAGAGAACTTCCTTAAGCACAAAACTATAAGCTATTTTGGCGGTTACATTACTGGCTGTCCTGCTCTGGAGCTGGATTACTTTCAAGAACGTGTGAGTTATAGGGCCAGAAGGTCGGTATGCAAAAGTGCCTTGGTAGGTACTTTATGTTACACAGTAATTGGATACAAAGAAGAAATAAAGCTAAGGGCAGACACAGTGATCCTGGGCCTTCCCCTCCTAGCACAGTGACCTGACCTCTGTAGGACAGAGCTGGATTTTGGCATTCTTGCTTCCATGGGCAAGGGTTTTTTACGCTCCTGGTCCTGACAGCCCAGCTCCAGCATGCTGGGTTTGATGAGTTTATGAACTCATACTTGATGCTGATTTTCCTTATCTCAAGGAGAAAAAACTTGCTGTGTGATATGTAAATGCAACCAGGCCTCGTTGGGTGTCTTGTCTAAGGTTAAGTTGTTCTCAGCTCACACACTGGAAAAAAGGCGTGGGGGAACTGGCCACAGCTGATGACAATGCTTGAAGAAGTTGAAAACTGTCACAGAGGAGCTGCCACTGGGTCTGCTATGGAGGCACCCCAGTGCAGCAGGAATGGGGGGCCCAGGCTGGCATTGATGCATGTTGTAGGGACATTGGTCTCTAGAGGCAGTTCTCACTTGCATGGTCTCAGCCACATGCTGTTTCATTCTGTTCCATCTAAGTAGGGCAGAACTGCCCTGTCCTTGCCAAAAGCCAGATTCTTCTCCAATCCGTTTTGTGTTTCTTCTCATCCCGCTCTGTCTGCAGACAGACAGCATTCACTGTCTTGCTTTGCATTCAAATTGAGTTTGCCAAAATGTTCTCTTTCTCTGGGAGTCCTGAAGTTTCTCTTCTCTTTGCATGTGAGCACTGAAAATATATGTAGTCCTTGGCAAGTTGCTGGCACCGTGTGACCTTGTTTGCACCCTTACTTGCTTGAATAGGGGATTTGTGTGCCAGGGCTTAGAAAGGGGTGATTTGCAGGCTAGTAAAGGGTAACACTGTGATTAGAAATTCCACAATCTGACAGAATGCACATTTGACCTGCTAGTGTAAAACAGATTATTACTCCATTATGTAAATATTTTAAGGTTCAAGTTTGATAAGGATCAATGGCAGAAATAAGTGATGCCTTCCTACCTGTCTGTAGAAGTACTTGCTAACATGTATTGCAGTGTTTGGTTTATAACCGTACAATAGTGGCTTTGATTAATAATACTTTATTAGTTATAAACACAGACTTATTGAATAAATCCTATTTACTCTATTGAATGGCTCTCCATGCCTACATAAAACCATTTAAGCAATTAGAATATTGCTATAGTATTCCTCTCTATTGTAAACTTTGAGTTGTTAGTTCTCTGTCAGCTTTCCTGAATTCCTACATAGGATTTCTACTTGACCACCACTCTTGACACAAAAAGGAAATGTGTCCTTTAAAGTTGCATTTTATGAAGAGAAAGGGCAGGCATGGTAACACAGGGTTTCATAGAATTGTAGAGTCATGCAAGTTGGAAAAAAACCTGAAAGATCATCCCAAGAAAAGAGGAGGGAGTGGGGGAAAGGGTGTGTATCTCCTTCTGACCTTTACTGTCCTCTTCTATGCCAGGATCAGAGAAATGAGACTGGAGAGGCAATATCCCTTGTGTTTCAAAAGAGTAGAAGAGTATGCCTGAGGAATGTGGCATAAGGCATCTTGTGGAGAGCTCACCTCTGTCTTTTTCTAGAAGATATAGGTTTGTAAATCTGGTTTCTTTTCCTCCCCTTTCTGTATAAAACACAAAGCACTGGGAATCAGTTGTTTTATCTACTACTGAAATGCAGCCATCAGTGCAGAATAACATGAGAACAGTTTGAAAGGAAGCATGGAACGCTATATTCAACTGAAACTAATTACCTGATTAGGTTTTGGCCTGGCTGTGTGGGTTGACATCCAGTGGACTTGGCGACAATACCTGCCAGCAAAGCCAAGTCTAGTCTTGCTTCGTTTAAAGACTCTGGACAAAACTTCTGGACTTGCATGCTGAATGCTAAGCAGTGTGAAAATAGGCCACCGATTTAAAGTACCCATGGCTACAGTGGATGTTCAGTGGGGAGATGGCATGGTTGCAGATGAATGAACTTTTTTGTGGTTTAGAAATACTGGTTTCCATTTAAAGATGGTTCTGTTTCAAGCATACAGTATGGTGAAATTTAACTCTGCATCAGAACATCCTCTGTTTTCAGCTATACGATTAGCACTTGTATTTTCTTCAGCACTTCAGGCTTCCTCCCTTAGAAACTTAGTCCAAGTCTGGCATTGAGATCTTATAGACTTAGAAAATAACCTTAAGGGATGTTATCTCACCTAGTCTGCTAGAGTAGTTCCTTTTCTGTTTCTCCACAGGAGTTAAATATGTTAGGTCTGCTTTATTAGGTGAGAAGCATTTGTTACTGCTGTTCTTGTCTTTTGCACCTTTACTGCAAACACTTTTTTGATCTTTTGGTGTCATTGTTTGGAAAGTGACAAGTTTTCCAGATGGGAGTACCTATGCAACATCTGAAGTGTCTATAGTTTTAGGCATTATAATTACCAGTGTGATGGTAGTTTTTTTTGTCTTGGCATCTCTCTAAAGGAAAAAAATTAAAATCATTACTTGGAAGGGTTTGAAGCTTTACTGGTAGGAGAGGGATAAGTCTTTCTTCTGTACACTATAAAAATATCCATTAAGAATAAAGGTGAACAGAGCACTTCAGAAAGACTTGGAAGTGATATAGTGTCCAAATGGAAAGCTTCTGTGCACCCACTTCTGGCACTGCAGAGACCCTCTGTTCTCCTTTCCCAGGGAGAGTGATATGAAATGAACTGTCAGATGAGCAGTTCACTAGTGAGCATTGAATTTATAAGGAAATTTAGTACACCTAGTCTGATGTTCTGGAAGCACACTGAGACACATTACTAAAATGAATTGCACAAGAGCTGGTAATAGATGCTCCACAGAACAAGAATACGTAATAGACAACCATAGGAAAAAATATTTTTGCCATCTGGCTGACTATTTTAACTTAGCAACAACTTATGCTCTAACCTATTCCTTAATATCTAAAATAAATATTGAATCCCCTCATGTTTACAAACCTTCTTAAACCATTTGCCCAAGAGGCCTTACAGTTGTGAAGTCTTCAAAGTTGTGTTCAAGCATTTCCTCTTACTGCAAAAATAAATCCATCAAGGTTTTGGCCCCACACAAAGACAACAAATACAAGCCTGTAAGTGCTATAAAAGCTCTAAGAAATTTCAGAAGCAATTTAAAATAATAAAAATAGTCTTTTGGACATCCCTTGCTACTTCCGTGTGGAATGAGGCTGGACCAGGACTCAGGGGCTGAAGAGACATGGGGGTTCACTTTGTGTAACCTGGTATTCCCTTCTGCTCTCCCCTGCCATCCCCAAATCAGCTCTCACCATCTTGGCAAGAGTCTCTTGAGCCTTTGCTAGCCGGGAGTTTGCCCAGCTGTTTGGCCCAGGATTTCACAGAGAAGGAGGAAACGTTTCTGGCTGAAGCTTCTGTAAAACCACCACTTCAGCCATCAAAGCATTAAGTCTCCCTGTGGGGAAAAAGCAAGTAGTTGGAGAGTTTGGGGAGAGTGAGGGGGATGAGGAATGTGACTTTCCAAAGGGCCTGGCCTCTTCATGATCAGTAATCACCCTAGAAAAGAGCTAATCCAGGTAAAGTGATGGGATTACAAAGATGATAAGGTCTCCACTTCTTCTAAAAGCCTGTGTGAAGTACCGACTCCATTCCAGTTCTGTGGTTTGAAAATGTATTTCTCCTAACAGTGCCTTGTGTTGCCCTTGCAGGATGATTTGGAAATTTGCCTTGTCCGTTCTTCTGATGGCAGCATTGGTTCGAATAACGGACACCAGGAAAAACCGCCCTGCAGGTGCCATTCCCTCCCCGTACAAAGGCAGCAGCAGCAGCAACCACTCCGAGCGGAGGCAGCAGCTGAACAAGGAGGTGTTGGCCTCCAGCCAGGAGGCCCTCGTGGTCACCGAGAGGAAATACCTCAAGAGCGACTGGTGCAAGACTCAGCCGCTGCGGCAGACTGTCAGCGAGGAGGGCTGCATCAGCCGCACCATCATCAACCGCTTCTGCTATGGGCAGTGCAACTCCTTCTATATTCCGCGGCACGTGAAAAAGGAGGAGGAGTCCTTTCAGTCCTGTGCTTTCTGCAAGCCACACAAGGTCACCTCTTCGACCGTGCAGCTGGAGTGCCCCGAGCTGGACCCACCGTTCCGACTCAAGAAAATTCAGAAGGTCAAACAGTGCCGGTGCATGTCTGTGAATCTAAACAGCTCAGGCAAACTGTGAGAACAGGCATGTAGCTGCTGCTTGGTGTTGCCTCCATCAGCTTTACTGCTGCCTCTCCTCTTCCACTGAGCAGACTGTCCATTTTGTTGGTTCTTCTTCTCTTTTTTTTTTTCTTGGTGTTTTGTTTTCTTTCAGGAGGCATCTCTCCAGCAAGGAAAGGCTCCTTGTCACTTGCCTACTGGAATAACGCTTTTTAACAGGCTGTGTTAGGCACTTCACCATAAAGTTTCATTGTATTTTAAATATCATCTGGCAGTTGAATCTTCTGGAGTGGAGCAGGCTCCCAGAAGTTGGGGTTGATCGTCTAAGTGACCAGTTGGCTGAATCCAGCATTAAATGTTTCCACTGTGTGGAGTAAAGCCCTCTGCCCTACACTCCAGTTCCCTTCACAAGTTGAGAACACCTTCCCTGTGCTTTGGTCCGGAGCTTGCTTCTCTCACTTGGAAGTGCTGGGTGCCCAGGACTGGGGGACACAGACGAGGGAGAGTAATGGGAGTAATGTGTGAAAAGCAAGTGAGACTCTCCGACGAGGCTCCTCTCCTTAGGACGACTTCAATTGTGCAATGACAAATGGTTCTGGGCTTGTTGTCTGAACGGCAGATCACAAGCAAGGGGAAGAGGGTGAGGCACTGGGTCAGCCACGGTGACCACAGAGCAGACTGAGGGTGGGTTCTGATGCTGTTGTGGTTAGAGTATATTAAACACATGGCCTCTGCAGCAGTGTTTATTTTGTAACCTAGCTATAGTAAACAGCTGTTTAAAGTATTATAGACCTAGCCATGTATATTTTTCTTGTGGCAGAGTATGCCAGCGATTAAAATATGTTAAGAGACTCAGTTGCTAGGTCAGCTGCCTGGCTTAAAATGGACATGGTTTTACTATGCTTTTGGTAGGTTTCTGTATGTTAGATATGTGTGTGTTTCTTACTCCAAAAAGGACAACATCCATTTATGACCTTATATTTATGCCTGCTCAGACCAGGGGAGGTGGAAGGGTAGTGGGAGAGAACACTTAAGGGAATGATGTGTCCCCAAAGGTATAAAAGCACTGTCACACAAAGGACAAAGTTTGGTCATTGCTAGACTGAATATAAAAGCTACTAAAGTGTCAAGTTTTGGGAGTGGTGTCTCTCCCATTAATGGAAACCATGTTAATGTGTTAAGGACAAATGCCTCAATCAGTACTGCTGGAATGGGTCACAGCTGTGGGAGCAGGGAGAGAGTAAGTTGTAATTGCTACACTATTGGTGGTCCACTCAGTTTTTGAGACCTGCACAATAAGTGTTGGTGAACACTTGCAGTTCATTTTAAATCATACTATGTTGTTATTCAGTTGATGGAGTTTAACATGTCCTGTATACCCCATTTGTTAGAGTTGTGATCTGTATTAGTCCCAGCTGCATTAAAATCCTGTCTCAAACCAGCCCCTTCCCCCAAACCAAAGCCAGCGCGCACGCAGTTGTCTGAAGCTTACAAATTAAAAATGACACGCCGACTCCCTGTGCATGTCTCACAGTTCAGCATCTGCAGCGAGTGAAACCAGCCTGCTGCTGGAGCCCCTCCCCACCAGCCTCTTCGCGTGCAGCCACTTCAAGGGGTTAATATGTTCAGCACTGTTGCCAGCCGGGGCTTCAGAGCCACAGGTCTCCGTTATGTGACACAGGCCTCCCTAAGAGGCTTTCAGGACTGATCTCCACAGAACTCACCAAGCGGTTTACAGGGCCTGGCGTGGGCAGGGCGAGGTTGGTCGGGTCTGGCAGCCCTGTTACGTGAACGTTGCTTTTCTGCTGTGACCTTCCAGCGTGTCAGAAGCGCACAGGGAGACCCCTCGCGCAGGGAATGCTTTAGGGGCTGTTGCTGCTGCCCTGTGGCATTGTGCCAGCCCCAGGATGGGCACAGCTCAGTCTGGTCTTGAGAGTGTGGGTGTGGGTGGGGTGCAGAGGCGGAAGGTGGCAATATCGTCTACTAAGACTCTGGGAATCTCAGTCTCCACTTGAAAAGAATGAACTGAAAGTCAGACATTTTGGATCAGAGAGAGAAAAGCACCCTAGTAAATTCACTTAAGAAAAACGTGCAAGAATCTTTACCTTTAAGCTATGCCCTGCCTGGGTTTTTCACCAGTTTGCAATATGAATATGCTGCAGCTTAAAGCTCCTTCTAGGAGCTGTGTTTATGTAAAAACTGAGTTGAGCTTGTAATGGTTAAAACTGTATTTAATTCTTGTTTTATAAATGAAAACAAAAAATGAAGAAATGCTTTAAGTATAATGTAATTATTTTATAGGTCAACTATTAAATTATAGATTAAATAATAAAGCTACTCTAGGGTTATATGGCATCCAAGTGTTCTGCTTCAACAGTTTGTGTCCAACTTCTCTCTAATCAGTATATTCTCCAGCTTCCTTTTCGCCCTCCCAAATATAGGTGAATGACAGCTCCCCCTGACAGGTTGGGAAAACCTAACTACTTCTCCCATTGTTTCCCACTCTCCTCAGAAGTACTTGGAAGGCAAGAGGGAAAAATAAAATGCACTTTTCTTAGATTCTGGAGTTGATTCTGCATGCATTATTCTGGATTTTTTGGTAAACTGACAAGCAAAACTCCACCACTGGCTGAAACACCACCATCATTTGCCATAAGAGAAGTAACTGACCTAAGTAATTTTGTTTAAAATATATATAGATCCTTATGTAACAGGCACCAAACTACTCATAAGGAAAAAAAAAAAATCCTAAGATATAGGTGAGCTTTAGTGGTTGCTATCAGCTCTTGAATAGGTTCACCATATGGCAGTCCTAACACAGCGTGGTATTTTGGAGTTTGTGGGGTTTTTTTCCTTTCCAACCCAGAGATAATGCAGTTTCTCAAGGGACAATTTCTGTGCAGAAAGGGAGTTGTCACACTGATTGATGAGCCTCCACATGACCAGAAGAGATGCGTGTGATGGGTCTTCAAAGAAGCCAGAGAACCTAGACCACAGCTAGCAAGGGAAGGCTATGTCCTTTATGGCTCTACACTTGAAGGAGCTCTGTGCTGTCTTCCCTTCCCTGTCTCTTGCCCAAATCATCTCACAATTCAGTGTTTGGAGACTTTCTCCTTCTTTATTTTTTTTTTTCAGTAGCTGTTGCTTTACAGAATTAGTGTTTTGCTTTGCCTTAGCTGCCTAGGTGTGGTCAGACTCCCTGCTCAGAACTCCTAAATGCCTCTGTCACTCGGCTCAGAGGGAGATTAGCAGACACCTGCTCGAATGCGCCTCTCTAATTTCCACCCATCTCTTGGCCAGTCTCCTGCTTTGCAGGTAATCGATTGCCCAGCACCCACCTGAACCTGCGCTGCTTGAGGCACAGCCTGGACTCCAGCTCCGGTTCTCTCAGTCTGTTGCTGCCCAGCGGTTGAACTGTCGTACCAGAGGCGTATGCTGTGATCCAAAAATCTCCCCCTTGTGGAAGCAATCCAAGAACAAGGTGAATCTCTCCGAGTAGATGAAAAAGCCGTAGGTCAGACAGATGCAGTTACTTCTTAAAGTGGACAGCTGCTACAGGACAGGGTAAGGTAAGGCATCAGGACAGTAAATGTTAAGCTCAGCCACAATGGGACTGCCATGCTGGCAGAGCCTCAGTATGGGGTGGGTGGCAAGTGAAATTTCTAAGAGCTTAAATTTGAGCAGCAGCTGGGAATAAATGAGATAATAGTGCTGACACAATAGGGACCCTTTATGTTCAGAAAGACACCATTTTTTTTGAGGCAATGGACTTACCATTGGATGCTTTTACAAGTAGGTTGGATGAATATCAGATACAGGAACAGATGGGTCTGTTGTAAGCAAGAGAATAGCTCAGAAAACCTGTTCCGTAATGAGAATGCTCTTGAGGAGTGGCAGACATGAATGATGTGGGGCATGGTTTTCTCTTTCCTCTCTTTTCTGACTTGTTTACATTATCTTCAGAAAAGCTCAACTTTATCAGTTTTCACTTATTCTGTCCATAGTAGTTTAAAATTCGTGTAACTTAAGTAACTGGTGTAGTGGATTTGTCACAAATTTGGCTTTGCTTTTAACCTAGAGTCTGCAAACAAAAGAATATATGTTCTCTCAATGAAATTAATATTTGCTTCCAACTTCTTAACTTGATCACTGGGCAAGAAAAAACCAACAGTCTGTGGAAGATGCCTCTAATTATTATTCCCACTGCCATGGTTGGTTAATACTTAACTAAGTTTGGGAAGTGTTTTGGGGTGATGAAAGATGCTACAAAAAAAGCTAACCCACTAGAGTGTCATGACAAGAAAAAGTACCATGCTTCTGAAAGGCTTTAATTTGCAAGCAAAACAACATGAATCCTCTTAGCTCCTCATAAAAAACCAGACTGTTCTTGTCAGCAAGTCACATCTGCTGCTCAGGTAAGAAAGTCCTTCTTTTGCTGCTGCATTTAAGTAACAGTGAGCGATATGTGGTGTTAGCGACCAACAAAGACTCAGAATTTTGTGTGAGAACTCCTGTAGAATTAGGGCCAACTGTAAGAGTAGAGTGCTTGATGTTGCAGTAAAGGGGGGAATTGCAGCGAATGAGGGGAGAGGAGACCAGTGGGGTGTTCAGCCTCTTTAAAACACACCCAAGCAAACAAACAAAAGCCTTTGACGCTTCTTCAGAGAGAGAGGCTTGAAATAACTTCTAGCAGCCATGCTGCAGATCCTGTAGAAAGGGTATGTATGCGTGTGACATTTAGCAGGTTGCTGAACAAAACGTGTATATATATATGTAAAAGGATTATAATGTGCAGATACTACTTCTCAATGCATATTTTTGCCCTAATAGCAGTTTCTTGAGACTGTTACTTCAGCAATGTCAGTAGGACCAAGTTCTCAGTACCACCACCTGGGGAAAAGGTAGTATATTCACGTAACTGGGAATTACTGTCACTATCCTTCCAAAAGGCAAGCAAAGAGAAGCCTTGTTTCCTCTGATCTCTTCACAAAGGCTCTTCCTTGATCACAGAAGCCAGAGTGGAATGTGGTGCTTAGGGAGCAAACAGTTCGTAGCACACTACAGCATAGCCAGAGTGACAAGAGAAGGCAGTTATTTCATTATTATTCCTTTTATTTTCTTATAAATTAACATTCTAAAAAAATTGGAATAGAAACACTAAATACAGTATTGCACATAGTGATCTTTGTTAGATGATCTATTATTTCATTTAGTATAGTAATATACATACTGTAGGTACTGAAGAGAACAGGAAGGCTACAAATGAAAACATGCTACTGTATCCTTGCACTTAGGAGCAAAGTTAGGAGGAAAAGACTATTGTTTACATAAATACAAACATGGATTTGAATCAGTGCCATTAAAATAGCTTTATTCTTTAAAGTTCTTTTTTTCCCATAAGTTAGTTGTAACAGCAAATAATCTCTTATTTTCTCTTCCCCAAATAGTAATGTTACTCCCATCAACACAAAACTTTAGAATTCCATTCTTGGTAATTTATATCCCTGCCAGAAATTACTACTAGTACAGATTTCCACATAGGTTGATCAGCAACAGGAGACTTGCTTTTCACACAGTGAAAAAAACCCATCTTTTCTAGTGCTTGGTGTATGTGAAGAATAACAGATTCCTGAGGTCATATTTTGCACTTCCTTTTATGACACCCTGTAGAGTATATTAGCCTCTGAACAGCTCGGAATGTCTCTCGATGTGCTAGATTAGACAGGGCATAATGCAACCCAGCAGGTCAGAGCTCATTTGCCTTACCCCACTCTCTTTCAGGCTCCAAAGCTGTGAGCACGTGCATCCAACTGAATTGCACACAGGGTCTGCTTTCAGGAAAAATAGCTTTGAAAGAAAAATGTTATCAATCAAGCTGATTGGTCTGGGGCTCTTAAATAAGGACTGGAGGAAGGAGTTGTTACCAGTTGAGCAGTCCAAAACTGATACAGCAAATTCTGGATTGCAAATAGGAATTAAGCGTGTGGTCTAAAATGGAAGCCCTAAATCGTATATTTCAATCATTAACCTCCTAGTCAGGGACACTGAAAGCCTGGAGGAAATGTCTGTAATTCTGTTAAGTGTGAAATTGATGTCAATTAGTTGGTAGTCTATGTTCTGTCACTAGAATTGGCTACTGTTTTCCATAAATGTTGTCTCCATGTGCATCTTTTAATGGCTCTCTAAAGGAGTTTTAAATTAACTGTAAAGCTAATTCCAGAAGGGAAGTCATGTACATGTGGCCAAAAGCCTGACTTAAGTGATCAGCAGTTAAAACTATACTATACCTTCTAAAGTTCATGTAAAAGTATTAGCTGCTTTATATATTAACAAACTATAATAGCCAAATCTCTCATACTCTCTATCATACTTCTGTGCTTTTCTGTATTTTCCTGCTTTTCACTTTTTTCTTTTTTTTTCCTTTTTTTTTTTCCTTTTTTTTTTTCCTTTTTTTTTTTCCTTTTTTTTTTTTCTTTTTTTTAATGCTGGATTTCTGACCCTCATACCACCTGGCATTCACTATCTGGCAAAAGATGAAGTAAAAGTATGCTGCCTTATTGATTTTAAAGATAGTTACAGTAAACATCTTGTTCCACAAATATTTAGTCATGGAGGGCAACCAAACAAGTTGGGAAAGCATTGATTATACTGTATAAACAGCACTTAACGATTCAAAATACAAACTACAAATGCCAACATGAAACGGATACAAACAATTCACTAGGAGTAACATTTCTTTCCCTAATCTAAGTGCGGTGCCATGAAGTATTTGTGTTAGATGTTGCCAGTAGGAATGGAAATGTTTTACTGTACCAAGTAGCATTCTTATGAAATTCAACTTAATGCAATTTTCAGCATGTTCAGAACTGATGCAGATGCCACTTTTTATGCATGCTGACTTGTCCTATTTGTAATATACCATACACTTTACAAAATACCATTTTTGAGTGGCAAAGGAGATACAGAGTACAGGGAAGGTGTTTCAAGTCCATACCTAGTCTATTTCTGGGCACTCCATTAAAGTGATTACATTCGTGAAGGAATGTACAATAACACATCAGTTGGTGGAAAACTCTAGAGAACAAAACGCAAATTTTAAAAGCTCAAGGAAGCAAATGATCAGGATGATGTAGTTTCCTTCCCTCTCACTCCCCACCCACAGGCATGTTGAGTTTTGGTAAACAGGTAACAATGGCTTTTGAATTTCTTCTCTCAGATTTTCATACTTATCTTTGCTTTCTGAAAAATAAAATAGATTTAAAAAATAAGGACAAAATTTAAGTGTACACAAAACTACCTTACCCAAATATGAAAAGCATAGAAATACATAGGCAAATGTTTGATTATATTTACTGTAGAACTGACTTCACAAATAAACTTTGAAGCTAGAACTGAAGTAGACTACAGCTATACACTGCTTGTGAAATATTTTTGTTTACTTTCTTTTTCACTCATCAAATTTTCACTAAGACTGAAGGTCCCTGTGTCAGTGCAAATAATGATACAGGAATAATGAAACAAATAGTTATTTCTTAAAAGAAATCTCTCAGTGTCTTTATATACAGCAGTATATAAGTTAGATGGAGAAATCCAAAACAATGTTAATTTGGGTGCAGTTTTTTGAAATAAAATGTTGATCTGGTTTTAAATAAAGTTAATAAAATGTAGTTTATAATTCCTTATCAAGCTAGTACTCCATTTACATTTCTTGTGGCACTAGCTACAGTCAACTCTCACTAAACAGTCAAAATAAGAAACAATCAATGCAATATTATTCCTGTTTCAGATTATGTTAGTTAGAATACAGTAAGTTACCACATGCTTCATTTAAAAGATGTGTCACAGATAATATGACTACACAGCCATGACTACAAAGCACAAAAGACTTAAGTCATGTCTTGGGGTGGGGGGGCAGAGGACACAGACAGGGACACAGACACATGAAAAAATCTTCTAATATTTTTCAAGCATAAATGATGGCCAGCTGCTACAGTTATGATTCAAATGTGAGGTACCAGAATAATTTTTCTGTAAAATTAGTCATGATCCTCACAATGGTTAGGCAATCATAGGGGAAAGGTTTCATTGAATGACTACAATTACTCCTCTTTTATCACTGAAGTTATTTGTTTTCAAAAGAATGGTGAAAGCACAGTATTACCTTTTTCTAGTGTTTCTATTAAAAAAAAAACAAAACATATCAGTGGATCAGAAATCACTGTATTTGATACAGTGATCCAGCTTGAAAAATGTGTAACTATCAAAATTCTTCCTTTCATTCTGTATCTGTCGAAAAGGGAGTGAATACAGACTGAAAAAGCTGGAAGACCAGAACTGCCTTTCTGCCTTGTACGTGCATCCCATACCAAGACTGGGAACAACACAGGTTGGCATGATGGGGCAATAATAAACTGCTCTTGCTTGTGCTGCATCTATTTTGCGGAGTAATATTCATAGGCAGGTTGCAATTTTGTTAAACATTAAAAAAAAACCCAAAAAATCAACCCAGAACAAAAACATACATCAAGAATGGCCTACGTATAAAATGCAAAGAGAAAAAGGTAGAGCAAGTTATAGAAACAGAAGTATTGCTACAATTTTTACTTACAATTCCAGAGTCATGTTTTGGTCTTATATTGTATAGCGACTTCCCCTTTTTCTGCCTACAGACTTCCTCTGCTTCTTTGACTCTGAAGAGAGACAAAATCTATAAATACTCCTGTAGACCAACAACATTTACAAAGACAATGCAGTATATAACTTACAAGTTAAGGCCTGAGGACACAAGTGGATAACTTTTTTCTCCATATATTTGTTAGCGTGCTCCACAAAATAGTACTTGCACTCCAGGGCTGTTGTAGCCATACCGGGCACTTACACGAACAGGCACAATCATTTGCATAATCAATTCTAGTTACAAAGGCAATCAGTACTTACTTCGGTTGAAGATTCGAATGTATGAGGGTTTAAAATACACTGGATGACATGAAATTTACATTTCAGAGCATCCATGCAAACATTGCTAAGAAAACTCCTTTTTATCTCTGTTTAAAAAATTCTTCATCCATTCCAACCCTCAGTAATTCAATTACAGTTTAAACAGTTTCTCATCAAGCTATGTTCCCTTCCATCCATTTTTTTTTGTATTTAAAATGGCAAAATAGCTTAACCTAATTTTCCAGTCTTTACTCTCTAACTTAAAAAACAAAAAATGGAAAATTTCCAGAGAACATGATGTTTAAACCAAGGTGATGCATGTCACTGCACATATCTCTTTAATTCCAGAGCTGAGGAACCTCAAGGCTTACATGACCACTGGGGATGAATGCACTTGGGCTGCTTGGGTGTAAAGAGAGGAGCAGGTTCTAAAAGTAAGGGTCCACTTCTTAGTGCTTCCTGACTTGGCAAACAGTACCAAATTAGGACCTTGTGAAGTGCCACCACATTTGTGGTGAGAGAAATGTCCTTTTTTGTCACGGAGATAGGAAACAAACTGTGAAAGGCAGAGGACTACACTCAGACTGGGAACCTCCCAGGATCAAGCTGATGTGTTCAATCTCACATTGTAAAATGTTTCTTTACCATTTTCACTCATTTTATAGATCAACCTTGTAAACACACATGGTTGCTGAAACACTGATAGTACAGATTTATGTTATGAATTCTCTGAGCTTCAAAGACTTACATAAACACTTTCTATAAGAGAACATTAAATCATGTGAAATCTGTAATTTATTTTTTAATGAGAGATGAGAATTTTATTGATAAGTAAGAAAGTAGAAAACAAAAATGTAAATCCTATATTGGCTTGATCTTGCCAAAAAATATGGACTTGAGATGGCACTTAGTCTGACTTTTCACCATTATCCAAGACTGAAAAAAAGAAACAACAGTTAAATAATATTAAGAAATCATATATCCTTGGCTGGTTCCTTGCGGTTCATCTCCAGACCACTTGTACGTCTGTTATTTCACTGAGGCTACACAGGGCAATGTGAGAATCAGACTTTGTGTTATTATTATTTTTGAATATTTTTGTGTGTGTGGTAAGGGCCAAGATTTTGAAAATAAAACTCCAGCTGAGTCTGCTAAGCACATTAAAAAAACTGCCTTCACATCCATCTTTCCTTTATTCAACTTCACCAGACACACCTTGTTCTTTTCATAAGTTTCTAATTTATACTTTCAAAAATTAATTTTAATGTCAGTTCTTTTCCAGCACTTCTCTCTTCATTTGATGGCCTTGTATGTTGTCAGTGTAGGGAAACCTTCATGTGCACAGGTTGGGGGAAAAAAGCTTTGAAACCTGTTATTTCAAGCTGTAATGCTTTTTCTCTGACTGCAAATCAGATAGACTGCTGCAGCATAATCTAGAACAAAATGCTCAAGCAGCCAAGTAATTTACCTTTAAAATGTATTTAAATAGATTCAGTAAAAGTGGCAGCCAAAATGTGGTGATAGCTACAAATAGAAACTTACAGGAATGATGCAGAATGAAGCAAAATTCAAAGACATTTGTCTACTTTCCTCCAAAGGAGGAAAAATATCTGTGACATTGATCTTCCTATGATCTTTTCCAAATATTCAGACACATTCCAACCTATTAAAAGCTACTCTTACGAAGTCAGATACAAAATAGCATGTCTATCATATAATTTCTTTTTTTTCAAATACAAGTATAGCTGGCCCCCTTCACTGGTAGACATCATTTAAATAACAAAATGAAATCTTACTTGTGAGTGAATTAGTATCAAGTCCCAGGGACTGTACAAGTACTATCGAGCTTATCAAAATGACTGTTTTATCGAAGTAATGTAATATATGCAGGTATTCTGACTACTCAACATGCAAATAGCAGCATATGTAACATACAAAAATATTTATGAAACCAGTTCACACGGATACAGATGTTATTCTTGGGAAATGCCAGGGAATCTTCAATTCCAGTCTTTGTCCCACCTAAATAGCTCCCTTCCAGGATGGATTACCCACTGCTTGCTAATATAACAGGTCACGAGACAACACAGCTCCCTGTGGGTCTCACGTTAATTCCAAACAAAAATCCTCACACGGTAAGCAACACTTGATAATGCAGTTCTTTTCTAAAGAGCAGGTCCCATTAAGTGTCACTGTCAGTGTAAGATTTCTACATATTCTGCTTCAATTAGAGAAACAGCTTTTTGGAGAAAGGCTGTCTCTGCTTGAAACAGCAAAATGTTAATAAGACACCACTCTGTGAAGGAGGAAGTCAGAACTTCTGTCCCCCTCAGGTAGTGCTTCAAAAAATGATCCACAACCTCCAGACTGATAAGTGACAACCTTAAGTTTGTGTTACTCAAATTTCCAGGATTATGTAATAGGTGCTGATCTAAGTAGTATGGTTGTGGTCCTCAAGGTTTTGGGAGCTTTTATGAAATTCCTTGGAGTTTGAGCCTACTTATTCATACCAAGGGAAATACAGAAGATGAGAAGCATTACTCCCTAATGCACTTAAAGCTGATAGCTACCAACCACTCAGTTCCAGTTCCAACCATATCACTGACTCACTGTGTGGGTTTGCGACAGTTTACAGCCTCCTGGCTCACATCCTGCTGTCTGTGCAGGGAGATCCAAGTGGTTGGACAGAGCCTCAGTGAAGCCCATGTGACCTATATATATGCTTCTTCAGCAAGAAGTGACCTGAGAAATGTAAAGACAGCACACCAAAGGCTTGTTTCAAGGAGGTTTAGTTTGTGACCATATTAAATCTGGAAGCATGGAGAACTGTATAAATCTACAGATGTATCTAAAAAGGAAAAGCCAGCAGAGTGGTGAAATAGAGGCAAAGGCAACCATTAGCCTTCCACAGGGCTAAAATCATAAACCAGTGGAAGTGGTTATCAATTTCCACAGTGTGCAAGTGTATTTTGTGAAGGCTGATCTTTCAGCTTAATTAAGATTTTATTAAATGTAAAATTAAAATAACTTGATCCTTCTGGAAGAGGAAAAGGATGTGCTTTGATAGGAGCCTCGAGACTGTTTAAACTCTGTGGTCTAGAAAAGCAGATCAAAGGTTACCTTCAAAGTATGGGCAATAGTTTTAGTTCAGTTGGAAAATAATTGCCACTGGCAAGTTTTTGTCATCTTAGGTTTCCTCTATTGGCCATGAATGTTTTTTCATCTTTTCATGAAACTAACAAAGTTTAGGCAAAACCACATTGCTCCTGTTAGCTCGTGCCTGGTTCAAGTCATACTTCTCGCAGTGGTGAGCAAACCCCTGTGTACCTTCCTTTTGCTCAGGCTTTTCCTGCAATACTTCCCACTGACTTCAGTGAGACCCTGATCAGCACAGAGGTGCAAGATAATAATCTAAGACAAAAAAGTGCAAAAATTGCATGAACACTACCGATGATGGGTTAACTCAACTCAAGACTGGATTGACTCAACTGTGGTGAGTTGATAGAGCTTTATGAAGAAACTAATGGATCGATCTAATTCAATAATGTAAGGAGGCAAAAGGATGTTTGGAGAAAACAACACAAGAGTCCCAACAGTCACGAAAGGACAAGCAATAGCATACAACACCATATTTCCAAGCTCCTGGCCAAAATGGCACTACCACTATGCCAATGCAGAGCTCAAAGAGCAAAAAACATTCCTAGGAAAGGGGCGGGTATTCAGTTGTCAGGCCTTATGTGGAAAGATAGGCTGTCACTGGGGAGACTGTGGAAGAAAAGTCTGAGGAAGGTGAGTGTTCCCCAGTTCCTGAGAATTATGACCCCTAAGCAAAGGCAGACATGTGATAGATTGATTTATTGTTCTTAAGATCTGTTTTTACTTAAACTGTTTATTTCTACACTACTAATACTTTCTGTTAGAGAGGCTGTCCGATCCCCTTACAGAGCCATCACTCTCAATGGCAACCAAATCCTCAGAAGCAGGACAGATCTTCAAGGCATGATCTGAGAGTGGAAGATGGAGGTGGAAAGGACATGGTGTGCTCTTGAAGAAGCTAGGTAGTACCCTTAACTTGGTAAGTGTGGTGGGAATGACTTGCAAGCTTGCAGTGTGCTAAATGCTAAACTGATGCTCCAACTATCTCACTTCATACTTTTCAACCACTTCTCAAACTCACTTCTTTCAGCAAACTGACTTTGGTTCATTTACTGTCAATCCCTGTCCCATCTTATGCCAGTTCTGGCTCAAAAGTGAGCATATTGGTTTGACAGAAAAGATAACATCAGTTGCATTACCTTTAGCAATTTTTGCCTCTTATTTTTTTCCCAAGTAGTTTCTTGATTTTGTCTTAGTGAGAACATAATCCTACAAAAACTAGTCTTCCCCAGCCTAGACAACCAGAGAGCTGATTAACTCTCACTGTAGTAATCTGAAGAGCAGAGTTATTCAGGCCCAGGGCAGATTCTATAAATACTTTTTAAGAGTGTTCATCACTTGAATCTCCTTAAATATTAAATTTAGCTGAAGCATTTCTTGCATTATTTCAGAAAGAATATACTTCCAAATAGCCCCAACAATAAGAAAACATGTAGGGAACACACAACATTGGGCGACCAGTGGATCAGTTAAAAAAAAAAATTAAACAAAAAATCTACAAGGAAATGAATAAACAGTCACTTACAGAGCCTAAGAATTACAGTCCTGAAAACTGCTACTTAACGGAGTCTATCAATTGTCACTTGTAACAAAACAAGTAGTTTCTTATTTCCATCATAATAAAAAATTTTATCCAGCACTATCACCTCCTTGTACCTCATATTCATTGTGAGACAAACATATAAAAATTATGATTAAGTTTAAAGACAGCCTGTAAGATGAATAAGCAAGTTACACTCCAGCATGCACACAGGAAAAAGAAACCAGACATGCTTAAAAACCCAAAAGACAGAGTATTTTTATCTACCTTCTAGACCAAAAGCCAGCCTGGCCACAACCTTATCAAGGCTTAGAGACTTTCTGTCATCATTCAATCCATTGAAGGGGTAGCCACTTCCCTTCCACTAAACATTAATAATTTTTTTAAGTATCTGTGGCAGACAGATTCATTTCCTACTGGCTCCATCTAGGCTTGGTTGCCTTACACTTCACTAGCGAGCACTATGACATGACAAATGTAATCACAGTGAGAGGACTGGAAAGTTATGCCTTAGATAGTAGAGCTGCTCACAAAAACTTCCATGATAAACTCAGCTATTACTTTTACAGTTGACAGTATAGTTTGTGAAACCCAAAAGACAGTTTTCTGCAGATATTCTGTATTTTTTAACACAAAACAAAGCTGAGACCAATAATCTTTATACTACTAAGTGCTTATTATCAGTTAAATAAAAGGAGTGTTGCCAAAATATTTTATGTAGGTTTGTCTGGGTTGAATATTGAGTTAAACTTCTTTATAATAATAATAATAATTGTACCTTTACATATAAAAAAATATAAAAGATTCTCCACTAAATTATCAAGTACCAGACGTCTTTCAGAGTTCAAGGGCAGAAAACTTTAAAACTCACTCCTTAAACTCTTCCAGGGCAATGTTCATATATTTTATTCATTGATCAAAATATTGAAAATATTTTTTGCCAAGGGAGAAACCAAAACATAAAACCCAGAATGGAAAATTACAATTTCCAACATAAAAGTCAAATAAAAAAAAAATATAGACCTTTTACTTTCATGCCAATAAGGTCGAATTGATGACACAGATATGATTCAGTAACTGACTGCAAAGACTTTATATAGATAAAAAGTACTCTGTAATGTACCTGGTCTCCTCAAACAAACTGATGAAAAACCTAACCTCTGCCTACCAACAGAGAGATAATGTATTAGACTAACATCCCTGCCAGCTCCTTGCATGATGAATTCAAGGACCACAAGGCAGACAGTGGCTGTCGGAAAGGCACAGTGATTAATCATAATTTCACTCAGAGGACCACAGACAAATAGATTAAAATGTTTTAATCTGGCCACTTAACATAGAAAATAATCTGTAGCAGGACCCCAAATAAGATAGCTCCTCTGTCAGCAGTGTAGACTTTGGGGAGTACATTTCACTTTTTTTTACTGTCATCATGTCAAATGGGCCTAAAATAAAGCTTTGAGGCCAACTGAAATGGAAATTAGACTTTCCCATTTACAGAGTCTCACTGCAGTTCACCAAACACTTAAAAATATTCTGAAAGTATTTCAATTCAGAAGTATTTAGTTTCACTTGGCTCTCCCTGGCAATCATACTCTTGGTGATCTAGGGGTTCTGCTCTTATCTGTGCAGAGATATACAGATGTGAATAAATAATGAAAAAAAAGAATACTGCGCAAAACATGATTTAAAGATTATAATTCTAACACTAAAGAGAATTTCACCTTGAAAATGTAATGAAATAAAAAAATTGAACTGTTAAAGAACAGCTATGTTTCTAATAAAATGCAAACATACATATACCTGCTCAAATATATTAAATACATTTCATGACCTTTGTCATCAAATTGTCAAAGTGGCCACTATTTCAGGCTGTACGTGGCTACTTTCAGCCAAGATGGAAATCACTTTTCTACAGACTTTACATAAAGATTGAAATTAATCTAAGAAAAGATAGTCATCGCCTTCCACTGTTTTTCTTGGAACTGAAGCCAGGTTGCTCTCAAAGAAGCTGGCTACGTTTTGGCTATTTGGTTAGGAAATTCAAAAGGAAATGATAAGGAAAGGGAAGGAGACTAGAGGGAAGGTAAAACTGGTAACAATCAGCAAGTAAAAGAAAAGAAACTCGTGAGTGAACAGAAGTGTGAAACTCTGTGTTAGTTGTAAAACATTTTTAAGCAGCAGATGGGGTAAAAGAAGGCAAAAAATGCAATGTGTAGAAAAATATAGGAAAAGTCTCAGTAAACAGACTAAATGGAGAAGAAGACTCTTTAAGAGAATATGGAAACATACCCTGGACAGAAGAGTTGCTACGCTGGGTATGCTGGGGCTACTACATTGGGTAATTGATAGCTACTAGATTAGAAGTACAAGCAAATAGGACAATTGAGTGAATTGAAGGGATCAGTGAAAAGAAAATAAAAAAAAAAATTGAAGTCAGCTGGAGAGCCACAACATTAAAAGATCTCCAGTTCAGCAGAACTGGAAAAGTAGAGGGAAATTAAGAAGCCTTGAACTTTGCTGCATGAGGTAAAAAGTGCCCATCCATCATTATGTAACAACTCAAAAATGACTGCAGACACAGTAAAGTTCTTCTCAAATACGTAAGAAAACCCCCTGGTGTTAGACTGTTCCCTATACCAATACCATAAAACATGCCCAGAGCCATGCACTTACACGTAATAGATGTTGCCATTGTGCCAACTGCATGCACTGGTTTAGAAAACTGCTGGGAAGCAAGGAAGTTCACATCTTCAGTAGTTCAGGATCAGTCTGGGTTACAGTAGATTTTAAGCCTTTGTGAGCATCACAGACTTTTGGGGACTAATATTTAATGACAAATGCTGCCCATTTGTAACACATTAAAATGCTTTATTACACCTCAAATGCCAAAGTGATAGTTTTGCCTGGGAATAAAAACACTAACAAGTATAAAAAGTGTAGTGCCTTACAAAAGTTCTGTTTAAAATTTTCAATTATATAATTATTTCCACCAATATGCAAGTATCTATTGAATATGTAGGCCCTGTTTTTATCATAGGCAAATGTCATTCTTTATTCAAGAGGTGGTGAACAGGAAAAGGTTAAAAAAAGATAAAAAAGATCACTACATGGTAGGAATAATGGTATCCTCTCCTATCACTATAGCTTTAACTATCACACCCAGTCTGACATTAAAGCCATGAAAATATTCTGTAAACTTCATTATGAAATGATGATTGTTAGCTACTTTATTTTTATGCAAAACACATATACTAGGATGCAACATAATGTGCCACACCATCACCAGATAGATACTACTACTGCTGTTTATGTGGGGGCCGTTCTGAAATCCAACCTCATGCAAGTCACAAAAATTGGGAAATATTGCACATTTGGAACTAGTTTTTTACTAGATCCTTCACTTTGTTTAAGTTTAATATTTGTAAGCACCAGTTGGCTCAGAGCTGCAAATGGAAATATTTTTCCTGTCTTATAAAACACAGGATTGCTTAAAAATGTTAGACTAAGGTATTCAGAAGGATTTTCCATCAAAGATCCAGACAGAGAAACCTATCTCCAAATGCTTTTTTTCCACAAACCTCTCCCTCAAAAGCAGTGCTAAGAGATGAAAGTTCTGTTCACCTCCCCCTAACCAAAGTATGATGATGTATTAATTAAAAAAAAAAAAAAACAACAAAAAAACTAATTGCCAACAATGCACAAGGAAGAAGAAAATAAACCATACTGAAATGTTGAGTAATCTCTTTTATATGGACAGCAAACAGTGTCTTTGTGAGGTACTGCCTTACACGACTGTTCCTAGCTGCTGTGAATCTTTGGTGTGTTTAGGCTTTTTAAAGTGGATTTTCCAGGACCCATAACAGTATATTCTGATCAGAAGTTATTAAAGTTAACAATTTTGAAATACTCCCAAAAACTGAAGATCCATTTAATTATTCAATTCAGTGTCATGTAAAACTGTCTTCTGTTTCGAAATGTCATTATAACTATGAGTTGTAAACCCAAGCCTACCAGCATGCAGCTCAGTTGGTTGGAGTGTAATAAACACACTGAGATTAAAGCTTCCAAGATGCATCAGCAAATGGGTCTGCTCATGACTACTCAGTAGCATAACACTTGGAGCTTTTAGTTGGCATTACAGGAGCATGCCAAGCAAAATGTGACCCCACTAAACATACTCCACGTGTTCATAATTTCCCTCTCAGGTTGCAACTCCATATGCATTTTTCTTCTCTTTTCTTCCATCTCTGCATTTCTTTGCAAGTACCTATTCCCATGTCCCTCGATTTCTCACTCTCAAGTCTGACTCACTGGTTCATATTATAAGCGTTAACAAAATATCCCTTAAATTGCTTTGAGAGGACATTGCTCGTGCTGTGGGATTTAATGCCCTCCTCTGCAAGCAGAAGTGGCAGCTTACCAATATGCTCCTCACTGTGCAACGTACAGATATCCCATGCCAGACTTTAAATTGCTCAACAGCAAGTTTTAAATCATCCTGCCGAGGAGTCTGTAGGGAGACATACCAGTCTTTCTGCAGAGGGAGATCAATGAGCTGTGGAGACATGCTGGCCAGGAATCTCCCTTTCATCTAGATATACACAGTGTGACACACCAGGTGCCAGCTTAACTGCTATTCTTACGGGAATGGGCAACTTCTGCATCTGAGAGACGAGTGCATTTTTCTGAGTTTATAGATTATTTTTAATGTGTCAAAGATTTATCGTGGGAGTTAAAGGGTTGAATAAAGTCAGCCAAAAGAAATTCTCAAGCTTAGTGTGATGCAAGATATCAGGGACTTACAGAATTTTACCATTGTGTTGATCCTGCTTATGAACTCTCCACTGCTGGCGTCCCTGACACAGCCTCTGTTCAGCAACATGACTCTTAGTAAAGGCAAGGGCCACACTGAGCTTATGAGCATTGTATATCTTATACCCACATTTACAGGACACCTGTACCTGCCCCTCGCTCTTTCCTCCTCCAGTTCTCCCATCTAGAAATACAGCTAACACAAGGTAAATCTTTGCCAAGTTGCACAGGCCCTCTAGAACAGCAGTCTGAAGAGAGGGAAACACACCCAGAGCTGGAGAGGACTAAAAAGTGTAAACACCTCACTCGTACCCAGAGAAAGGGAAGGCGGAACTGTGGCCCTGCATACGAGTTTCTGCCCTATCATCGATCTGTTTCTAGTAAGGTCTGAACTGGTATCTATGACCTGATGATATTGATACTAACACTTGACAGCAACGGAACATTACAACATAAAATTTCCTAAAGGACTGACTGCTTTTGGCTACTGTAATGAGCCGGGGTGTATTTCACGGCCATAAAGAAAAGATGTAGTCCTAAAGATGAATCATTGTTGTCCATAGCAATATGAGATTTTCTGATAAATAACTGTATTTTTATAAAAGACCACCATATTTTATATTTGATTTCCACGACCAGCAGGTTCTTAACTTTTTAATTTTTCAGAACATTTCAAGACTTCCCTCTTGGGATGTTGCCTCATGAGTTCTTTTTATCTTTCATTCCTAGGACAGGATATCTTTTCCTGGTTGGTAGGAAAATGGTAGAGTCTGGGCAACAATTCTGCAGGCCTTTGCTGGATGTCAAGAAAAATAAAAATACTTCTTGCTCTCACGGAAGTGCTAGACTGGAATAGTGCACTTAAGATTGACTACATCTAACTCAGAAATGTAAAGAAATGTTTTTAGAAGCAAAAGAAAGAGATTAATGGGAAAAGGATTAATACATTTATACGTCAGTTTGTAAAAGATACTATTTTTCAAAACAGGAGGGAAAACCAGGCATTTGCACATTGGTGGTCTGACTGCCTAAGAGTTTTCCTAGCAAGGGAAGACTTTTGCAGAGCTGTTACTGCAGCTGTGCATTATCTGACTATGTATTCAGAGAGCAATGTGCATCTGTGGGTATGCAACACTTGAAACTCATGTATAAATAATAAGGGTGTTGAACAGGAAGCTTGTGAAGTTCAAAATCATACTCTCTCTTTTCAAACATCAAAAAAATATTAGGGAAAATATGTCAGCTCTTCTAGTCTTTCTTGCTGATTAAGCACAAAATGCAAGCTATACTGAGTGTAAACCTTTCAAGAGTTTGTAAAGTATGAATGAAAACCAGAGACTATGACCGACACATTAAAGATGTATTTAAAGGACAATGACAACAACTGTGAAAACTAAAAACATGCCCCATTAAGTTTGATTACGGGGCTTTTTTTTTTTTTTTTGGCTGGCTTTTTGTTTGTTTTGGTTTTTTTTAAAGTTGCTTAATCAGAAAGAAGTAGTATTTGAAAATTTTCACTTAAAAAGAAATATATTTAGGATAGATATATCATCAGAAATGTCAATCTCCACAAAATATCTTCAAAAACTTTATAAATAACCCAATATCAATTTCTAATGGAATGATCTAGTTAGCCTTAATTGCAGTGTGACCACAAAAAATATTACTGCTCAAAAAGCCTCTTGGCAGACTTATGCTTTTACTTTAATTTCCAGGTGTATTTTTCTTTTTATTTCCACAGTATTCAAAAGTTTATCATGCATAATTTTCTCTACAGATAGTATTTTCCAGTTCTGCTTTACCGCAAGTGAGAGAAGAGCGAAAGCAGTAAAAAACTTCAGAAAAATTAATTGTTTTTAACTTTGCACTTTTCTCATCTTCTCATAAGGAAATACAAAGTCTGACACTTCAATGTTTATCTTTTGCATATAAATGCATAGCAAACCTATATGCAAGTTGAAATGTCAAGTGAAAAGTGTTTAAAATAAGAGCTGTCTGACTGCTTTCTTTAGAACATACACATTTAATCTATCAGTAACAAAAAGTAGTACCACCTTTGGAAATAACATCTATTAAAATCCTTTGGGTAAATTATTGTAAAACAGTAAGATGGATATTTGCAGAGACTAAATAAGGAACAGCCTCTATTAGGAGTCCATATGGAAACTGAGATACAAAATACTGTAGAAACATTGCCCACAGCACAAAAGTTTATTAAACTAAACACTGAAATAAAGGAAGAGGCAAAAAAAAAAACCAAAAAACAACCCAAACCAAGCAGAGGTTGATAAAGATGATCAAACTAAAAAAGAAAAGGAAATAAAGCTATGAATTTTATAAATAATTATTGTAAATAAAGTTTGTTTCATGAGGCAGAAACCTGGTCAATAGTTCACTAAGGTAACATACCAAAGTCTTTGAAAAAGTCTCACGTATCTGTCACTTGATTTTGCTGCCAATGAACAATTACAGAAGGTTTCTCTCGCCATTAAAGTTATAGCCTGCTCCTCAACTTTTTCAGCAGAAAAATTTTCAAGAACATCACCTAAAGGGCAAAACCTCCTTTCTTGAAATAATTATTTATATTTCAGTGTCACCTACAGATCTCTTGATCTAGGCTGAGAGTTTGAAAACCATCATGTTGCACATTCTTACACCTCTGGGCAACATGTATTTTTCCACCGAGATTTTTCTCCTTTGACTTCTCAATGCCAAGACACCTTCATAGCACACACCATCTTATCTTTTATTAAGAGACAGAAATGTGAAATCAAGAAAAAAAGCCTAAAAGACAACTTCACATACCAGGTTGAACTATGATTGGAGACGAAGTATTTTCTGTGCAAAGGCTTTGGTAAGACAGTTGTTTAACCAAAGAAGATTCTTAATTTTCAGGTAAATGATATGTCTTACTTGAAAAACTGTTACTCTTACTGCCAATTCGGTCAAAATATTCTAATTCCTAAAATGTAATGAAGAGAGTTTGACTCTGCCAGACCTGACACAGCACCGTACCAAAGATCTCTGAGAGCTGAGCACAACCAAGACATGAAAGGTCCCCAAAGTCTAAGCCCTGCCTCACCCAAACAAATGAAACAGAGCAGAAGATTTAAACTTGATGAGGCAAGTAAAAGTTAAAATTCAAACCAAAAATCTACTTGTGATTTTCAGGATGTATCATTTTCAGTCTTAATCTCAGTGACTTCCTGGACTGAAGTTACACAGTCCTGTCTGTCCCCCTGGGAGAGCCTCCTTCAATCCACCAATTCTGAGTCTGGGTTTGAAAAACAATCTCCCTGCTGTTCTTCCTAGGGATCTCCCAGTTTCTTTTCCTACTGTAGGTCCTTCTCACTGTCCTTTCCCTTCCCTGTCACATCATACACCTGCAGCCATTTTGTAGGTTATAAATGTTCAATTCCTTTCAGGCAAAAAAACCACCCTTGCCCTAGAAGGGACAAGCAGGCAGACAGCTTTTTTTCTCTGCTGCTTCAACACATCCTCTTAGTATACACATACATTGAACTCAAAGAGGGTCAAATGATCGTATCTCAATCCCATTCTTCTCTTAAGCTTTAGATGTTTAAGAAAAATAGGAGGAAGAAGTTTTGTGCTAATTTAGTTAATGTCTTTTAAAGAAAACTATTTTGTGGTGAGAACCCTCTGGAGGATTTTTGTTTTTTTTTAAAGAAAAATAGCTTAGTATTTTGAAATAAAAGGACATTTTTCTTAAATCCTTTCATTTAAAATGTACAAGACTAAATTAGCCTGTATTAACTAGGCAGCTAAATCCCTGCATATGAAACCAAAGATATTATTTAACTGTCAAATCGGTTTCAGATATACTTATGTAAAATTAATCCAGCCAGTCAGTAATATGAAATAGACCCCTAAAGATCTGCTGTACTGTGTTAACACCTGCACCATGCTCTTGCTATAGTAGCATAACCTGGTTTTTTTTACTGTGAGACTGCTTGTTCCAAAATGTAGCCACTTACAGCAAATATATATGGTATATAAGTGCCTCAGGAAAGTTTTCAGTAACTTTCTAAACCAGTAGTCAGATGTTTGTGACAATTACATAGGACGAGTATACTTGAAAAAAGGGCCTGTTCTTGTCAATTTACCTAATAATAGGTTGAAGTCAATAATTTAATGAATCTAAAGCTTCAATCCTATCAATGTTTAGGATCAGATGTAGCTTCAACACAAGCTGCTAACATTTGTAGGATTATATAACAGTGCTTAGAATTTACATGTTTGCATTTATTTAATTTTTTCTTATATGACATTTATTACTTTTTAAACAACTGATTAATTTTTGGCATAATTTTTATAAACAAAGAGTGACCACAATGGACTATCTGCATGCAGATGAGTACAGACTTCATAACTCGTCTAAAACATGGACCAGACATCATGGCTGATTTTTCAAAGCTACTGTCTCATTTCTTTATGCCATATGTACCACACTTATTCTTGTGTATCCCATCAGCTGGGCTGTGATTTGCAATACGATTCAGTCTGAGTCTTTTTTTAACACAGGGTCAACTGACTTATTCCTTTGGTCTTCCTTTCTCCCAACATCGTCAGACAAATATTTACAATATGCCATGTCTTAATGCCTTGAGACTTTCTTTGACTAACTATGCTAATGAAAATCTTTAATCAACTTTCAGGCCTAAAACAAGTCTTCCATTCCTTGGATTCATAGTAGCATAGTAGTTACATGCTCTGCCAAAAACACTGTCCAGGTAATGGACTCAAAAAACTCTAGCACAAACTGGTATTAAAATCCCATTCAAAAATTAGGATGACTGGAGGGTTGGAGGTGGTGGGGGTGGGTGTCATGATCTGTTAAAAAAACAAAACCTGAGAAAACTCCAAAAGGCATTCAATAGGTTGTGTGCTAATGAAGTGCGGCTGACTGGTTTCTGTGCGATTGCTCCCAATAACATTCTTTGAGAAAAGCCTTTGAACAAACAAACAAATGTACCTTTCTTGAAGAATAAGTTTGTTTTCCTTCTTCCAGAAGTCTTTGAAGTCAGAACTGAATTCATGCCAAATACTGAAGAAAGAATGTGGGGACACCTCCTTCTCGCCCATTTTTGGTTTCATACAGAAATAGGCTGTAGTTTCCAAAAAGCTGTCAAAGAAAGCAGAAATAGCAAATGCTTCAGTACCCACTCATGTATTTTTGTTTTTTTTACTTAACGCTGACATAGTATTTAATTATTCTTGGTAGCAGATCTAAAATAAAAGAATATAAAAACATAACAGTTCTGAGCTCTTCATATACAAGTAGGTACACAATGTAAGAAGATTTCTCCAGTAAAACTGGGATCTGGGATTTATCATAGTTTCTAGTTTTGACCAAAGTATTTTCCATCTCGAAAGCTAAAATGATCACACTGTCCACAGCCCTGCAAATCCACATATCCACACCCACCCATATACTGCTTTTCTGTTGTGTTTAAAGCTGTTTTCAAAACACAGAGTCAAAGCCCATAAAGGACTGTAAATAAACTTCTTCAAGTTCTGTTAGATCTGTGCTACAACACAATAGCTTAGACTGGAGACTATACAGAAATATTAAAACTCAAACCTGCTTTGTACTAAACAAGAAATGACGCAACAGAAAACTTGGCCGGGAGCAGCTGTGCTAGAAAACAGGTGCCCATTGTGACTCTACCAGAACAATGCAACAATCCCTTCTGCGCACAGCGAGAGTAAAACTAGTGTAGGTGTTGAGCAACAAAGATGTAGCACATAAAAATATAGAAGACATAATCATTCTCATTTTTTAACCCATGACGTTGATACTCAAATGCCACCTTACCTTACCCGATCATGTAATTTCTTCAGCTCTCTCAGCCTTACCATGGCACTCTGTTCTGTAACTCAGTGCTTGATCAATAAATAGAATGCTTTTTTTTTGGCTTGGTTCTGTTGTGGTTTTTTTTTTTTTTCCCAAATGATTTATTAATGAGTAATACTACTCATTAAAATATTCCATTCTACCTACTTATATTTTGTCCACAGTGTTACACTGGGGAACATATTTATCATCTATCCTCTAATTCCACATAATCACTCCAAAAGAATATCCCTGATATTGCAGTCAGCTGCACTATGTTTTAAACTTCCTCCTATTGTCACACGTTTTCAACTTTTTGCAAGACTGCAAATATATCAGGGAGATATTTTGGTTTTTCTCCCAGTCTCTTCCCCTAGACTTACAGCTCTGCAGCTGGTTTGCGGCGGAGTCATATCAAAGGCTCATTTGAATTTTCAGGATGAACTGACAATATCTTTGCAGGAATATGAGGAATCAAGAACAAGAGAGAAATCTGGAGGCATCAGCTAAATCAATGACTTATTTTAAGAAGCCCTTTGAATGAAGTCCATTAATGATTTACAGAACAGAGAAAGACAATTTCATATAAGAAGCCTTGTTTTGAGAAATGTGTTTTCAAAACATCTTGCAAATGACAATGATGAGAAATGAATTTGACAGTGAATGGCCATCCCAAGTAATGGTTTAATATATGAGATAATGAGCTAGAATTCCATCACAGGAAAACATCCCAAGAAACAGGAAGCCAAACAAAATTAAATTCATACTGTATAGGAGAACGCGCAATTAAAAAAAAAAGAAGATAAACAGCACTAACATCTATTAGAGATGCAAAGACTTCCACTGCTCTTCAATTATTCCAACTATCCTCTGAGAGCAGGAGGAGATAACCAATGGTTTTTTCTCTGGTGATGGAAAACCTCCCTGAGGATCTCTTGTACAACCAGTGCAAACTTACACATTCATACAGCTGCGTCTAACAGCTGTAACATAATTACTAGGTTTATAGAGAGCAGAGAAATGCTCATACAGGTTGCTTGACTCCCTAGCAGTTAGTTTGGGAGGTAAGGAAAATTAGCTGTCTGTGAAATGCGAAACAGCAGCAGCATAGCAGGTTGTCATTGTTAGTATGTCACACCTTTCTAATGCTCAGTAACAATGCACAAGACATCAGCTGCAACACAATGATACTTCAGGGCACAAATCTCCACAAATCAAATATTTTTTTCTATCCATGCAGATCAAACAGTCAAGACAGTTACCATATTTTTTCCAACCAGAGAGGTCTACCCTTATCTAGCATTAAAGTCTCTTAGAGTTCATTTAGAAGACATATGGAAACCTGCTTGCTATACATTTGATGCTGTCATTTTTGTAGTACAAGACAAAATGGCATAATTCACACATGAAAGACAAAGCAAATAAAGTCAATCCAAATGCATCAAATAATAAAACATGGACAGCAATAAATCCTCTCTGTTACCATGGTCTTTAAATACTTGATTTGGAAATGTTTACATATGTCAAACTAGACATATCTCAAGGCTAATTCCAGGAGGGGATATGCATTTTAAATACAAAGAGAAATTTAGATGACACTGCCATGGCCCCAAGACTAGATACAATCCTTTCAGACTTCAGCCAGGCAGTAAATATCTTAAATATCTCTGATGCTTTTCTCTGGGACAAGCCATTCAAATTTTCCTGTTAATTCTTCAGCAGATTTTGAAACAAAATTATCTTCAAATACCATAGTTACTCTTCCTAACTGTGGATCACATAGACATTTTGGATCAAATAAGGGACTAGAGATCAAAAGCCTTTTGTTCCTATACTCAAATTAATTTCGGCATCATACAACCTTGGGAAACTCATCTGACCTGTTTGAATTTCATTTCACCAATCCGCAAAATTAAACATTTATTTTGAAACAAGTATTGCAAAGCTTGTTTAGTGTCCATTTCTCAAGTGAAAAGGTTCATACTTATGCATACTCTTTCTGAGAGTCTTAAAGGAAAAGAATGTGCATTAGAGAAGATCTTCGAGTTATGGAAGAGGCATGCAACTTAGTTTCAGGGATTAAAAGAGGTAAAGGAGATCATGGTCTTCACTTCAAACAGCCTGACTTTTCAAGCATGATTAAAAATAAGACAGTGATGTTCACACTACCGTCTTATCCTGACATGGCAAAAGCCAGAAATCTTTAAACAGGTTTCAGACTGGGTTTCATATGCCTCATGCTGGCCCTGAAGGAGAATTAAATAACATCAACTTTCTCAAAACAATGGAAGAGTTGCTTATCTCTGACAAGTAAGGAAGGAAATAAGATCAAGAAAGATGGTTAGTTCCTTTTCTTCCCTTCTTGTCTTCTAACGTCTGTGGTTCAAGTGTTTGTGTTAATTCAGAAAAATCACTTCAGACTGATGTTTGAACTCACTGCTTACTCAAATGTGGAAATTTGATGAATGAATCATTGGACTTTTATATGTGCTCCCTTGAGTACAACTATGAGTCTACGAAAGTGATTTTTCTATTTGGAGGGAAGAAAGGAATGGATGTACTAACAGCCAAACCAAGTTTAGTCATATGAAAAAGAAAAGAAGCTATTCGCATTGCGAATGGCTCATTGACAGCAATACTAGCTAATAGGTCTGATCCATTAGGAATTTTTTAAGAATAGCTATGGATTATTCAGCTTTTTTTCCCATTCCATTCTGAAAACAGCTAGCAAAAAGTTGCAGACTATAATTCAGATTCAAGCCTGCTGTCTGGGATGCATTGGTTGATTTATAAATATGTACAAAAGCAAATCAACAACACTAAGACAGCAGTAATTTCATCTCAGCATTATTTGATCAGGCTTCCTTGGCCAAACAAATAGCAAAGTAACCATAGGTACAGGCACGTCCTGGCTGACCTTTCTGAGAAATGGTGAACACAACACACGAACACACATGCATCTGATTTCCCCACACAGCAAGCTAAATCACCTGCAAGGGTAAAGATTTGCTCCAATGTGGATTTAAAAGCAGAAAAAAAGTATTTCTATTCTGCACTGTTTTACAGACTACACATTTTGGTTGAAGTTCGAATATGGATATTTTTTACTATTTTGGCTTTATAAATCTCTAAGAGTCACTTATGTACATTAGCGACTAAGAACAGTTAGTGTAAATGGTGTACCCTGTTACTTTTGTGAAGCAGTTGTGTTTCAGAAGCAGTTCAAAATCAGGCTGAAACTACTAAAGTACCTTTTTGTTTAATTAAACTCACAAACAAAACTTAGAACTAAGCACAGTCTACCAAAAGAAAGAAGCTTAAAGGGAAAGAAAAGACTATATGTGCCTCCTACTACTTTAAATCTGACATGAGTCTTATTTAAAGCCAATCTGAGCTGATGGGCATGTAAGCCTGTTCACAGCCTGTTGGTCCTCAATCGTTCACTACATACGGAAGGTGAGTTCAATATACAGGTAACAGTATTTGCTTCCCGGATGCTAAGAATTTGAATCATCATATTAGTATTTGGTTTGTTTTATGAAGAGGCCAAGGCTTTGTATGTATTTTCTTAGTATATTCAAATCTGAAAGCAAGAGTTAATCTTCAGACAGAATACCAATCAGTTCAACAAGGTCAAACAAAATTATGTAAAATAAAAGAGAATCAGCATCCTGATGATTGAGACAGCACAAGACTGTTAGGAAACTTTATATGCACAGCATTCCATGAAGGCTGTAATTTTCTATTGATGTATTTTCTTGAAGGTCCTTCTCTGCACTGTAACTTTACATCACTTTCTTCACCTTTTCTTTTTAAAAATAAGTATAATTGCCTCTCCTCGGTGCTGTCTCTTGTTCTGCACAATTATAAGTGAGAAAATATAAAAATAAACATAGGTCCATTCAAGATATCTAGTAATTAAATGCTGCTAAAAGATTTCTTGTCTTTTTATTTTTCCCCCTTTTTATAAAGAAAAGTAACTTTCTCATATTAAAAAAAAAGTTGAGATAATATGCCAGCTTAAATTAGCTGCCAGAATCATTAATCTCTTCTTTCATTTGCCAATTTATATTGTGTAACTATGTATTTTGTAATATTGTTCCTTAAAAAAAAAGTCTCAAGAGATTTTTTCCTTCCCTCTAAAAAAAACCTGCCAAACATTTGCAATGTTTTGAATCCTAAGTCATCTCCCTCATGTCTAGTCCCTTGCCTCTTATAAATTCATATTAAACAGAAAAGTGTTTTATTGCTCCAACCATATGAAAATTAGCAGCTTCAGTAAAAGCAAAAAAAATCCCTCTACCTTTGAAGCATCATCTTGTTTCTCCCAACAAAAGCTCAACAAAAAGCATCCAATATGAAGAACAGAAAATTATGTTTTGATAGACCAGTCTGTCTTGTTCATGAGAATTTTAACACCCTCTCCTCCAACACTAGGAATGCTTTACAACATTAATGTTCATCTATAATGATCAATATTATCAGTTGTACATAATGATTAGTAACACAAATGCAGAACTTCCATATTTTATACTAATGGCAGCAGACCCTGTAGCTGAGTACTGTTACATAGTACAGAGCATATACTGTGACACGGACTGTTAAATTCGATAGGTATTAGGGCTACAGCTTAACACTTAAGCATTTTGGGAAAAATAAAATTTTAGGAAGACTGATGATCTCATGATGTTAACAGTGAATAAACCCTTCATATATCAGATTGCCATTTCAACCCCAATTTAAACTGCCATTCCAGACCCTTCCATTTACTTCATTCAATGGGAGAGTATTTCTTTAGTCCTGTCTTTCAGGAACAAAGTGCCTCATAACAGAAGGTTGCAAACCAGCAAAATAAAATGGCCATAAATAAATTAAATTATACTTTTGTTGAAAGGTGAATTTGAGCACTGAGACTTTCTAAATCTCTATTTTAGAAAATAATTTTATCAGGTCCAGATAAAATACTAGATTAAGGTATACTGGTTGGGTATGATGAAATTTGCCTAATCAATTCCTGTTAGTTATATCTTCTGGAAACATTAGGCTATCAGGGATCACAGTTAATACTACATTTAAAAAGCGTTCTGCAAGATCTTCCCTCACTTGTTTAATTATTTTTTAATCAGTATTTTTATTCTCATTCATCTCTAAAACAATAGGCTACAACCTGGTCCCTCTATATGTTTGGGTTGGGTTTGGGTTGATTCTGGGTTTTTTTTGCATTATTCTGATGTAATTATTCTGATGTAAACAAGTGCTCCACTGATATAACAATGCCATCTTTTATCCTAGGTGGCACAGAATTAGGTGCTAAATTTCATCAGGAGGGAGCTATCTCGGCAAACAGAACTGTTCTGATGACAAAAACAATACAGTGCTAAAAAAGCCATTCTGCAGATACTGGGTCAGCTTCCAGCCATTTGAAAATCAAAGGTCAGGAAATGTAGGTTAGAGGTATTTTTGCTACCTTCACTGTATCACCTGCAAAGCATTTGTCAGCTACATCTCACCCAGTAACTGGGGTTTACCTGAAACTAAATTCTGCTGTGCATATTTAAAGGTTATGTCTATTCAAGAATACTACTCAGAATAAAATATAAATTGAGATAATACATTAGAAACAGAACTAACTTTGTGTCTTTTTTTTGCCTCTGACATTTCTATTCTAACAGGTCACTACAAGAAAAAAGAAATTAAAAATTCAAGCATTTTTTAGCATGACTCTTCAAATGCATTTTTAAGTTGCACGTGCTTTTTCCATGTAATTTTAAAATGGCAATTTTAAATCAGTTCAAACTTTCTCCCAAAACCTTGACTTGACGTAGTTAAAGTTCTCTGGATGCATTGGTGTTAGCTGCAATCCACTGTTACCTGAATACTTTGAATAAAGATATAGGCTCTCTGTCTTGGACTTTAATGCTTTTAATTTAATGTGCGTGTGGATATCGTGCCCATGCCTGCCAGCTAAGCTGCTCCAGACATATGGATAGCTCTGTGCTAAACTAGACATAGGGAATATGAGCACGTGTAAAACAATACCACGTAATTTTGTGCACTGCAAAGTCAGACCCAGTAACATAACCAAGAGAAAACTATTTTTCTCTCCTTAAAAGACAAACATGTGAGCTTCAAACATATTAAATAACCCTTGGCTGGTTGAACTTGAAGAAATAATAAGGTGCTGTTAGACACAGAATACAGCGGCAGAATGAATTTCAACAGCAGTGGTCTGACACAAAAGCTGCTGGCCTCAGTGCTGCAAGAAAACAGCTAAAAGCCTCATGTGAAAGCCCAGCTTGACTTCAGATCTTTATATTAACACTCATCATGTTCACTGGAGGCCTTCTAGGCAACCATTATTACTTAAAGAAGTTATAATTATATATAGAAGGAGTGCAGAGCTGTTGTGCACCAAATACTGTGTTAAAAGCTTATTATGGTTTTTCAATTTATTGAAGACAGCCCCAGCCTTGTAATCTGCCTAGTCCCATGGTGTGGCTCAATTTTATAACCGAAATTCATGAAGAAGCAAGGTCAGGGTTATCTAAGAAAATAATAACAATTATATAATGGAATAATAATTTTTCTTAAATCTAGAGCAGATTATTTCGGTATCTAGATGAAAACCACACACATGCTTTACCAGATTTCAGGTACACATAAGATTAACTCATGCTCTAAGTGTATAATTCAGCATAGATTAAATTTTATATATGTGCATTGACAAAAATACACTTTAAATATAGCAAGTCAAATTAATGTACAGGGGTTTTTTTGCATAATCATAATCATTTCTATTTTGTTGCTCAAGTCAAACTTAGGTTTCAGTTTCTATTCTTTGAAATTTTATTTGTTATAGAATGAAAATGCTTTTATTCCTTATAGAATAAAAATGGTCTGAAATACTTAGGTATTATAGAACATCCTCGCATTTTAAATGTCTTTTGATGCAGTTTCACCTTACCCTTTGTGGTTGCTCTGGAGAGTGTTCTTACTTAATTCAGTGTGCAAGAGCTCTCTCCTTAACATGCATCCACTAATCATCATGGCCAGTACAACTATGAATAGAAGAAATTGACCCTTTGCTGAAAACAGAACTGTTCAAGGGGGCTTTCATATTCTTAGGGTCAATTAAGACAAAATCCCATGAAAGGAAACTGAAAGACTTCAAAATCTGTCTTGATGAACTGTCAGGTTGGAAAGATCTTTACTTCTCACGTTATCCCAATATATTCTCTTCATAGCAGTGACAATCTTTGTGTAGATGAGTAAAGAAAATGGGCAGCATTTTCTGTAAAGTTTAAATCTAAATGAAAATGTGGGAGCCACTGGGATTAATAGAAATATTGTATTAAATAACCATATCACTCTGGATTTGTGAATCATCAATATTCACACACCCAAGCAAAGCTAGACAAACCATACTCCTTTGGCCTAAGAAAACTATCTCACGTCTGGAGGAGCTGTTCCCATCCGTTCCAAGGATTACGTGAAGGCTTCACGGTGTTTCTGGTCCGGGGTGACGACGCCCTAATTGTTTTCTTTAGGGTGAAACAGGAAGTTTTACCTCCTCCACAGACTAAGGTAGAACTATCAGGCAGCAGCTGAGAAAAGAAGCAGGTAAGGTTATTGTCTTGGGGTGATTCTATGACCATGCTGTATTCCCCATTGCCTGCTTGATCTCTAATGTACCTTTAAATTGAAAAAGGGGGGAGAGAGAAGCCGAGAGGACTCTTCAAAGCGGCCAGCTTGACCTTGTAACTAGAATGTTTGCATTCTTTTCTCTCCCGATCTGACAACTTTTGATGGTTGGAGGAGTTTTGCTCCCTAACTTCTTCGGCTCTCAGTGGAAAAGGGACTGTGTTCTGCCTCAGTGGCTTCTTTTCCTTTTTGGACTGTTTTTGGTTTCTTTCCTCGTCCAAGACCGGCTGTCATCTCCGGGACCTGCTCGGCAGGACCCTCCAAGGGGGATCGTTGGACCCTGCCTGGCCCGGCCCGGCCCAGCGTAGGACTGCAGGTTTTACCTACAGAAAAAACTCTAAAATCCATAGTCCTCTTTTAGGAGGCGGGGGAAGAGGTGTCAATATCCTTTTATTGCCCTGTGACAGCAGGGGACTCTGTTTGTTAAATAAATAATTTTTTTTTACTTTCACTCAAAAAATTATTTTCCCAAGCCCGTGAAAGAAGAGCTGCCAGGGCCTGCTTGCCTGGCAGGCAGAAGAGAGAGAATGAGATGCCCCTCTCGGGTTGTTTCCTTCTGGATTTGTCTCCAAACCAGCACAGTTATCTCATGAGAAGCCTTCATTTAAGACATAGTACAGAAGGGATCTGGCCCAGTAAAGCTGGTTCTGAACTAGCTTGTTAAAGCAGTCAAGAAACAAAGCAATGAGGCTGAGAACAAACCGAGGAAGCGTAAAGAGACAATTTTTTTTTCCTAGTCACCTAATCTCCATATATGAGAAACACAGTGGAGTTTCAGCACTAGGCTGAAGCAATCACTATATCGTGGATTGGCTTGTGGATGGCAGCCTTCCATCAGCTGGAAATTGTTATGGAAGGAATGACCTATATTGTACAGATTATTACTGGATAGTTCCCAGATGAGTTAATACAGCAGTTGTGACCTAATTAAATCCCATCCCTGATGTTCTGCTTTTCTATTTGCATATACACGACAACAGCAACATAACTTTGTAATACTTAAAGTAAATCTTAACATACAGCAAGGAAGAAAGGAACAACTCCAGTGGCAAATCAGCATAAGGGAGTAAAAGAGATGCGTTATTCACATTAAAGTCACAGTCCTTGCAAATGCAAACACTGACTATGAAGGTCTTAGGAAAAAATCTAACCGAACAGCTCAGGTAGACAATATGATGAAAGAAAAGTCCTGCTGAACATAATCAGAAGCTGATGCACAAGGGAGAGGCACTGGAGCTAATCACACATACACACATGCACACAAGTGTTTTACTTCAGCTGCAACAGCTCAAGAGGAATATCTTGAATTTTTGAGGGCTACTCAGTGAAACCACCTGCTGGACATAAACTGAAAGTGAAAAAAAATTGACACATTGAAAGACTTTAATTCATGTATTTTTTCCCCACTAATTTTACTAGCTACATGGTTCTTCTATTCTTTTCTCTTTTTTTTAGTCCTCAGTTTGTTGCCATAGCATTAGTTTTGATCAGATCCAAGCTATTTTAACTATATTGTTATCAGAGTGTTAGCTGTGTTGTTGTCAATGCTATTTAGCTGTGTAACTGTAGTTGCACCTTAAACTAATGCCCTTTATCTTTTACTGCAAGATTTAAGAATAAATCCTCTACATAAAGTTTAGAGTAAGTTCCATAAAGATCAGTTTACATCGCAGAATTTTAGATCTCTGAATTGTACTCCAGTCTGTTAGAAGTTGTATTACCATTTGTTCATGCTAGCACGGAATGCCATTAAATGCAAACTAAATTCAAACCAATAAAAAAAAATATTTTTCAAAGCAAGTAGGCCAAAATCTTTAAAAGAAAAGATACTGATCTTACAGGCAAAAATCCATCATCTGAATGGTTAAGGACTTGTGTCATTTGGCAAATAATTTCAGAAAAGGACAAGGACTTCATCTTTCAGGATAAGATCAATTACCCATATTTTAGAAGAGACTTTCTGATATAACTAAACTGCTGGCTAAGTTTCCATTACTGCATATCTACTGGTCCTGATATTTTGTCAGAGACAGGATACTAAACTAGAATGATCCAAACTGTTTAACAGTCTGTAAGCTTCTTCTATACACATTTCCTCTGCTCAGCAAGTATTTACTTTTTGCTGATCCAACTAATGTATACCTACAGTCTGAAATGTATTACCCTTAGCAATTCCAGCCTGCATGCTGGGAGCCACACAGCGAGAAAAGAGACATAACAGTGAAGGAACCAACAATAAATGAATGGCCAAAGAGTAGTGAAACAGAGTACAATAGCATATTCTTGCCTTTCGGTTAAAAGTTTTCTTCTGGTTTTTTTTTTTTTTTTTTTTTTTTTTTTAAAACTACATACCTCTTCCATTCTAAGCTTTTCACCAGTTTATTTCCATCATTAACTCAATTTTCACTTTAACTTTACAGTTCACTCTTGGAAACGATCCAAAACATTGTGTGGAGGGTAGCGAGGTGGGAGGAACATTTAATGTTTTAAAGGATTACCAGATTTAGGTGCTACATTTCGAGGTGTTGCTTTTCAGCAGTGCCATTGTACCATACTGTCTGCTATTTCTCTAAATGTCATCAACTTGTCAACTCATAGGCAGGTGTAAACCTTTGCTCCCCCCCAAGTTCTCATGTTCAGTGATGTCAATAGAAGTCTGCAAAGAGTGTTGTGTCAAGAATACTGGTTTTTTGCAGGCAATTTAAAGGTAAACATTTCTCTTCAAAATTAATGTTATTTTGTTGCTACAGCAAAAGAAAGCAACAACACATTTCTAACTGGATTATTAAAAGTCCTGAAAACAGAAGAGGTGCCTGGGAGGCTGCACTCAGAAAGCACTTAAAAGCCCAAAAATCACTGGAATGTGCAAGTAATGGAAGCAAATTATAAAATAAACCAAATAAAAATATCCAGACATGGAAAGATGAGCATTTCATACCAAGCCACACACATCCTAAATTCCCCAGTTGATACTTACGTCAAAAGGCAAAAAGTCCTCTGTTTGACTTTTTATAAAACAAATATATATTCTCATAATGCACTGAGATTTACTAAATAAAAAAATTAAATTCTAGAATTTTTTTTTAAAAATCAGCGATGTACAGAAAGTCAGGACAGCAAGTGGAATGTCTGTCTTTCCAGCTCTTGTTAGGTATCAACAGGAAAAACAGGTGAACGGTTTTAAACCACCTATGTATGGGACTGTTGACTTAGTGACTTATCACTTCAAGCAGGGTTATACTATCTGAAATACTAAAAAAAAAAAAAAAAGAAAGATCTTTAGTATTCTTTAACATTTCTAGCATATAATGTCTCTTACAGGAGTGGAACATGAGTTAATTCTACAAAATATGAGTAAATGAACAATTTTCAATGCTGCTGAACTGAATTTAGAATCGAATGCTTCATTTGTTAGGCTGAGAGATAGCAGGAAAAATTGAAGATCATCTGTGTCTTTGATATATAAAAAAAATAAATTTCTAATTAGATTTTTGAATAATTCCCAAGGTGTTATTCCAAGAAGACACAAATGACTGCAGATAAAGGGGAAGGAAAAGATCATCTTAAGTATTTCAGTGGAAGAGAGATCAGTGTTACAAGACTGGATTTATTTGCTTTTTAAAAAGATGTGAATCTGGAAGCCTTCTAAGGTGATGGGAACTTAATACTGGGTGAGGTATTATAAGAAAAAGTAATAAAGTTACATGCTATTCCTCTAGAGCTATTCAGCTGTTCAGGTAGCAAGGCAGAGAATTAGGACCTTCAACTTCACTGAATGCTGTTTCTAGTAACCAGTCGGGTTGTTTAGCTATTGGTTCTTCAGAAATGAAGTGCAAGAAGAGTAGTAACTAACTCATTTCTGATTATAAGTCTGCAAAATGGTATTTCTGATGTTGCTATTGCCTTTCATCCTAGCATGGCCAACAAGGTATCACTTGTCATATTATTTGGACAATAATTTTGTTGCAATCTAGGTTCCTACTTGCTGTGGATACTATGATAAAAGTCTATCTCATTCTGAAATCATATTAAGCATCCCTGGAAACAATAATACTTTAATTTTTTTTTTTCTTGCTGCTTAAGTAAAATCACATCTGAGAAGATGAAAATATTTAACACTAAGTAAATGAAAATACAGAAAACAGAGAACATATCTGTAATACAAGTCTTGGGACAGAGGACATTATTTCAAATTTAAAAATAAAAACAGAAGAAAAAATAAAGGGGTACAGAATTGAGGACTCCTAAACTGCAGAAGCATCTCTTTCCCCTCCTTCTCTTCCTCCTCTCTCTTTTCTGTTTTACTTCTTTCACCTCCCCCCAAATGAGTGCTTTTTTTGCTTTAACTTGACAAGTATTTCACAGTTTCTCAAGCATTTAGCAATGAGGATCTAATTGGAAAGTGCCAGGTTCTTTCTTATTACACTTTATCAATATTGTTAAGGGAATGATGTAATTGTTTGGGGTTTGGTGAAGACATTCCATGTCACTTCAGTGTTAATACCAGGCTGGAGCCTTCCTTGTCTGCCTGCGTAAGCTAGATAAACATAGACCTGTGTGCTTTCTTCTCATCTCAGGATACTTACTCAGAGAGATCTTGGAACATATGCCTATTGTGAGCTAAACATTTCACTTTTCATTTTATCCATGTGCCAGAAATCCATTCCTTGGATAAACACTTTACATACTGACACTCTTAAAGTCACTAAACACGATAAATAAAGAGAGAATACATCATTTCAAAACTGATTAAACATTTTCTCACTTGTGACAAATGAACAGCTATACACTGTATGGAGTCCCTGGAGCAGACATTCCATTTTCTTTGTCTTCATTTTGTGTGTAAGATTAACTTTCCATTTCAGCTTATCTATTGCACAACTGAGCTTTTTTAAAATACACATTGCTGCATTTTCCCCAAATCATTATTCATTTCAGAAACATTTTTTGTTATTGCTACAAGAGCTTTTCTTTTGGACTTTTGTATTTTAATGGACACAAACTAACAAAGAAAATAATAATAATAAAAAAATCATACTTTTTAATGAAAGCTAAAGAAATGCTTCCATGCAGTAGACCTGAACTTATACATGGGCTGAAGTCATCCACTTCAACAAGGAAAATCCAAGCACATTAATCACATTAACTTTGCTCCATCTAATCCATCACTTTTCCTTGCACTACTTGCTTGTCTCCTCATCCTATGCACTGCTATCTACCTATGATTAGTCAAATGCAACTAATCTTTAATTTAGCTTCTTAAGCTCTTATCATCTTTTTCACCCACCCCTGCCAAAAAGGATCCCAAGCATTTTATTTCCAAGCTAAATTAAAAATCTTACTAAAATAATCACACATAATACTAAACTGTGTATGAAGTTGTCTTCAGAACAAATAGCATTAATCTGATCAAGAATTTCAGTGGGAAGGTGGAAGGAAGAAAGAAAATGTAACCTAGATACTAGTAAATGTGATCCTAGCATAATTCCTTATGTGTTTCACGAAAGATTTTGTCTGTGAATATCCTTGCTAGATATTCACAGAAAAGAGGGGCAATGAAGCAGAATTTTCTTCCTTGACAAACTGTGTAAAAGGAGCTGCTGCATTCAACATAGGGGGAGAAGAAAGAATTAGGGCAAGTCAGGAGAAGCAGACCAAGTTGAACAAGAATCCACAGAGCAGTTTGCTTTCTTCCCCCATGAGGCTAATTAAACCAATACAAAGTTTTTGATATGATGGTTCCAGTCTTTTCAGGGAAAAAGATCAGAAGGGAAAGTGAATTAGACACCAAAAGATAGTGACAAATCACAAGATTTCTGAACAATTTGCAGATTCCACTGTCATTAGATGTCTGTCACCTTTGGGCTTGTATTCCATTTTCCACAGGACAAGTATTTTCCTTAGAAGAGCAATCAGAGATCACAAAAATCTCCTAAGAGTGGCATCTTCTCTCAAAGTTTTATTGTGAAGAAAGATAAGAATTATGTTAAAGATAAGAATTAAGTAACTGAGCAGCCAAACAAACCTAAGAAATGTCAGCAATGCCTTTCATATACTTGAGCAAGAGGTCTGATACTAAGCCAAAGCAATACCCTGATATTAGCTCATCTGCTTTTAGAGCACTGTGCTAATAGCACCAAGGTTGTGGGTTTGATCCCTCTATGGGCATTCATTTAAGAGCTGGGCTCGATGATCCCTGTGGGTCCTTTCCAACTCAGAGTATTCTGTGATTCCGTAATGAAACTTAAAGGAACACAGACCTGCTCAAAGCAGCTGTCTGTGATTCTCTTGTGCTCCCTTTGTTGCATTTTTCCCACCATGATTCCACACCACCGACGTGCCACTCAAGGACCTACCATCTCCTTACAAGTCAGAAGGGAGGTTCTTGTGGCACTCACTCCTCTTGGCTTCTTTTTCAGGTACTATCTTTAGTGCATGGCCCATGGGAATAGAGAGAAAATGTGACATCATACCAGGAAAGACATCAACTGCCCTGTGGCATTACTGCAGGTAGCAAATTTGGGCATTGAGGCCATAAAACGGCTTACAAACCACAGCAAAACCTAAAAAGTTTTATAGAGGTATCTTTCAGGAATCCTATTGAGAGACTTTATAATTCTGGGAATATATAATGGATATATTCATTAGTATGTGTTAAGTGATAGCTGTAGTTAGTACAAAAAGAAAATGCTATTTTTACTGAAAGAGAAACAAATACAGACTGTGAATTTCACTAAATTTGGGCTATAAATGCTGTGTGTCATATTTTGATCTCTTGCTGGGACCAGCTAAAAATCTGTCCCATTTAAACACTGCTGCTGGAGAGTTCTTCCAAAAAATCAGAACAAACCACATGCTGTGCAATGCAGTGAGTTTCCCAGTTTTGAAAACTGTCTCAAATGCACACATCTAGAATGAAATATAATGAGGTATTTTGCTTTTTGCCACAAAAAGTATTTGAAGATCGATCAGCAATTCTACAAAGGAAGTCACATTCAATTACGCATATAATTCTTTCATTATAAAAAAGGTTCGAATTCTTTTTCTTATAAAATGGACATTTTATAAGCACAGGAAATGATACCTGATGAATAATACTTGTTTGGGGAATGCTAAATATCTCTCAAGTCACCATGATTCTGGTGTAGTATGAACAGTTTTCTCTCAGTCCAAATGGTATACTCTGAATTTATTTTTACATAAGGTTAATGCATTTTCTGAAAGACAGGAGTAATGTACAATATTTCTTTAAACAGCTTCAATCTTTCTTCATTGTCAAATTAAAATTGACAATAACTAAATAACACTTTTTTTTCTGAGTGCATTTCTATACCATTCAAAAATACAGTAATGCTGGCTACCAATACAGCAACTGCTACAAAACCGTATTTTTCAAAGAAAGGTCTTACTATGTTGCTCTTTCTTACCTTTTATGTGCTTCTGTCAGTGATTTCTCTTCATTTTCTTGATCTATTTTGGCTGTAAAAATCCAATCAAATAATTAGCAACAAGGTGAAAGAGATGTTTCAGGATAATTTTAATTTTAAATATGTCATGTGTAAAATATACAGAAACCACTTGAGGATATACTCATGTAGATCAATTCCAAAAGAAAAACAACCAATCAACCCCTTCATTCAACAAACAATCACACAAACAAAACTACACAAATTTTGATAATCCTATTAAAAAGAAATCCAAAACCACAACCACAAAAAGAAACAAACCCAAAACTCAAAGCCTTGAAAAAAAGAAAAAATCTTCCAGTAATATAAGAAACAACCAAGTCATGAAATTGACTTGAAACCAGACCTTAAATAATGATTCAAAAAAACTTAAATAATATGGGAACTTGTGTACCAAGAGGAGAAAAAGCTGAGTAAAGAGCAGGAAGGATTCAGCCTTATAGCTTTTCTACAAGTGGCTTGACAATTACAAATGAAAACTCTTCCCTCTCCTTGTACACACACCCATTAGTGAAGTACTAGAGCTGTAGCAGGCACATGTTGAAAACATGACTAGTTTTATCTGAAGGATATTATCATTTGGTGATGATGTGATGGAAATTACAAATAAGAAATGGTCATTCCCATACATTGGTGAAAAAATTCTCTATTTATCACGTTCTCTCATAATTTTTTTGCACAAATTTCACTTAGATCACTGAAAGAACACTTAACAAAAAATCTACAAGAATGTGCACATTTACTTAGGCATCACCAATGTGCAAAGCAATTGTCAATCTGCTCTGTGCACGTGCTTAGGTAAAATTTATATTTATGCAGTCATCCCAGTGACACAAATCTTAAAGTCTGCATGCTTTAGCAGAAAGCTAAAGCTTTTTTAATTTCGTATTTGATTCCCTTTCCAGTCTGCTAGACTTCTGGCCTGTTAACTTGCAAGGAGAATTTTAGGATTCTCAAGAGTCATTAGGTTTTGGAACATGAAAAGGCTCTGAACTGTCCTGGTAGCAAATTTCAGTGGTATAAAATTCATATAGAAATCTAAACAAGAAGAAACCTTTCAGCTATTTTTTATTCCACTTTCCCTACATAGCTCTACAACAATAATTCATTAAAATTATTTTTCTACATTATAGATACGCTGCCTTTGAAAAAGGAAATCCTGATTTAAAATTTGTTGGAAAAGAGCAAAGCAATGGCATAATTAGGATACAAAGATAATCACTGTTTTTCTGTTAAAATGTTTCAATCAACAGCAATGTGAAATCTGTAGCAAAGACAGAGAGATTGAATTTCCTTATACTTTCCCCAGTCACAACAATGATCAGAGCTTTGTCTAGTGCTGCAAATGCTTTTTATTAGTAGCAATGTAGTCTTCTGAGCAGTAGCACTGCAGACTAGTGCCCAGACATTTGCAGCAGAAAACATCGTATTTAGTAATCATTACTTGAAGACTTGGGCTCCACCATTGTTATTCTGAAAGTGAAAAAAAAATCCCAGCAAACCACAAAAAACTTGACAGAGAGATGGTTAAATGTTCTCAAGGAAATTGAAGAGCACGTGAATCCTGCCTGATTACAGGTTTCAATACTGACTTGAAACTTGGCCCAGATTCTTCAAAAGGTTTGCGAGGGCTCACAACCCCTTTGAGTGAACTTGAGCCCAGTGCTGAGTGAATTTGGGCTGACTTGGAGTTTTTCTTGAAAGCCTTGCATTGCTTTGGATAAGAAAACAGGTGAAATGTGGCAGCTTTTACAGAATTTCATTAATACTTTTTTTTTTTCCATACTTCAATTCTGAAAGTCAAGGTATGACCATTAAAAACATATCGTTCAAAAGGGAAGAAGTTGTGCACAAACTCTCTGGATGTAATGAGATCAAATATCTAATTCTGCATTAACACGATCACTAGGTATCTGTGGATACTTAAAATATATAATTCTATTACTGAAAAATGCAATTTGGACTTCTTTCACTTAAGCAATGCCTAGAAATAGAGGCTAGCACGTTCCATCCTCTGCCAGTCTCGTATACATGTCGCATTCTTAGGATATGTCTTTTTATCATTTCCAGGATTGATGGGATAGAATGTCATTAGATCCGTCTTGTTTTAGGTCATTTCTTCTTTATTTCAACTGTTCTGCACATGTCTACAAAGAATTATTTACCCACCAATAATGGAGCAAATATTCCACAATTTATTTTTCAAAAGAGTGTAAGCATAACATATCCTAAGCTTATTTAAAGCATGTCAGAATACCCCCATTCTGGCACAAGTTTCCTTTCAATTAAAAACAAAAGTAATTGTGGTCCAGAAAAGAAGAAAAACAAAACAAAGCAAAACAAAACCAAGTTATTTCTGGTATCTATACTTTTAATAACTCCATAGAGAATTGGTATTACACAATGAAAAGAAACTCTAGAAACCCTGAATGGCAGAGGTGCATCTAATAGTTTCTTTTTTTTTTTTTTCTAAGTAATAAGTACTTATGCGTAAGGCAGCTACTATACCCACAGAGAGATATTTCATCCTGCATCAAATCACCTCTCGGTATTAAACAGAATCTTGCAAGGAAAAGAATTTTCTCTGAAGAGGAATTTCCTTGTAGTTTGTTCCAAATGTGATGATATTTTCAAACCTTTCTCATGTTATCAAAAAGATGTTATGCAGGTGAAAATCTAATCTGCAACCCTTTTGCATTATCATTTTTCTGCACAGAAAAAGTTAAAGACATTATGAAAACAATTCTGCTTCCACAAGACGACAGGTGGCACCAGTGAAAGAGAAAATATGGTATATACACTCAGAGATCTGTCCCTGTCCAAAGAAAACAATCACATGACTGCTTTTGCACTAGACACAGTAAACATCCAAGAGCTGTGGAACATGGCTAGTCGAAGACATGCAGTAAAATTTAATCAGTAAGGGAAGAAAACCTCCTCTTATCAAAACAACAGATTTTTTACTATCACCTGGATACAAAATGGAATAATTATTAGATGCTGTAGCAGCTAGAGATTGTTATAACTTGTGGAATTGGCTACTAATATTATCACCTGATATTAGTGGTTACAGGTACTTTGCTCTGTACTAATCACCCCGTTGGTAAACTGCTTCCAATTTAGTTTTCCTCTTTGAATAGGGGAAGAAAAAAATGTAGTTATGATGGATCCAGTTGAAGTGTCCCAGAATACACTATACTTAATCATTTCACTCAATATTATGCATCTTTATTATAACTTTTTCCTCCAAAGCAGTTCATCACAGGTGTAAAAGGAAAGCATGAAAGCACCAGTTTGGCTTCTTCATTCTTGGCACATATCCATTAAGTGCCAAATGCCAGCTCAAAGGTGTAAACCTTGTAAGAACATTCAGAGGAGAAAAGTGTACTTCCTGTTACAAAAGAGAACACCTACGACAGGTGAAATAAAAAAAGAGAATATACTCACTCCACAGTGATCACAACATGTCAGTGGTCAATATTAGAAAAATTAGCTAAATCTAGGGATACCATGGCAGCTGACCATATCTGAGCACCCTCTTCTGAGACTACAATTACTCTCTATCATCAAGAAATAAGATTATTTCAAAAATATTATTTGATTTTCTTTGAAAAACATTAAAAGAAATCTTGTAGTCATGCAATATCCGTAACTGCTTTCACATATACTTGGAACCCATCAGCTAATATAGCAGTGACTGCTTGCAGGTTTTCTGACAGATGTAGGAATTTCTGCTATTGGGTTAGTTGTCTTCCCAAATATTCCATATTTTATTGGCTCATCATCTTTTGTAACACCCCCAGCTAAGAACTTGATTCTTGACACTAATTTGCTAAAGTACCTCCAAATAAACTGCTCCAAATCTATTAAAGACTATATCATACCAGGAAATACTAACCCCTCTATTTCATGTAATGCATTGGTAAGCAAATTTATATGTTGGCCTTCATACACTCTGTATATTGTAGGGCTTTACATGCAGCTTTCATAATCCTGAAGGCATATATATTCTGAAAAATCTACTTCAAATAATACAGTTGAAAAAGAAGCTTAAGTCATATTGAAAAACATGGCCGTCTCAAAACTCACAGCATTTTAGAGTCATTCTCACAGAATGAAGCTACCTTATCAACAATTTACAACATGTACTGATTTAGTTATTTTAACCTGAAAGCATCTTTAATGCCTTCTTGTTGGATGACATTCCATCGTTTGCCTGCTTTTTCCATTAAGATACCTTCAGATTACTTAAAGTTGGTCTCCTTTTAGAGCAAGGTCTATACTTCCTAAACACTCTATATATTTGGTCAAAATTCAAGTACATTCCTTCCTCCCTAGGTCATTGCTTACCAAGCGTGAGGACTGTACTATATCCAAGGCTTTTCTATCAATTCTTTTAACTACAGGACATATGTATTGCTTCAAAAATTACTCACATCCGATGTCCTAATTTCTATTCCATCACTTTTTAAAAATTTTGCTTAGATTTACTGCTTGATGTTTTATAATTGGGGCATAAAACTCGATTTCATGCTGTTTAAAATGAGCTTTCAAGCAAGATCTCACAAATGAAGTCTAATTAGCTCAATTCTCAAATCTTCTGTCCTTATCAGCATATACCCACATTCCAGAATGATACATGCCATTTTTTTGTGTGTTTGCTCTTCCAAATTCTTTTTGATTAGAGTCCTGCAAATGTTACATATCAACTTCTACAAAGTCACATATACGAATAACCATACTAAAGTGACCTATGCATTTATGAAAATCTGATGTATCTCACCAGACTGAACGTGAGAAATAGACACAGGTGTTTTAGAAAAGGCTGGTCTTCAGAAGAACAGTAAAATTCACTTTTCTGTAAATAGTCCTTTTTTTTTTTTAAGGAGCCTAGAAGATGAAATTAAATTAAAAGGAGTTCAAAGGCAAGGATATTAACCATTGACCATAAATCCCCTCTGACCTCAGTGGATCATTTCGGATGTATTATGCTAAGTTCTCTGCAGAAATAAAGCCATGCTGTGAAGGAAGACAACTGCCAAGTACCCTCTCATTTTCAGTCCAAAAAACTTTCTCTGCTAGTCTCCTCCAAATTTAACCACTATACCTTGTGCACTAAATCTGACTTTTAAAAAAGTTAATAACACGAATATATCTATTTTCTTTATGCACAGACTATTTTCTGTGTGGACAGATATTGCAAATAACATCTGTTGTCTCTGTTATTAGTTGCTGCAATTTCTTGTTTGAAAGTGTGATATTTCACTCTATCATTTCTTTCATAGGATTAAAAACAATCTAAAAAAAAATATTTCAATTACAACTAACAGGGAACTCAAAGACATACAACAACTGTTTTAGGCGGGCATTACTGTGCTCCTATGTTATATACATATTACTAAAAAGCAGGAAAATTTGTAGAAATCCTTTCTAATGAGAAAAAAAAATAGAACAATTACTAATAGTTTTACAAACCCTTGTTGGAGATTTACCAGGATCTTTAAAGAGGACATATTTTCTTCCACACTGGTGATGAGTGAATAGTAGCTGGGGCTTAAAAATATACCGAATATCTCCACTGGCAGAGGCGCAAATTCAAAAAAAGTCCCAACAAAACTAAACTAAGAACAAAACTGAGGGAAACTGACCTATTTTCTTAAAAAGTGTATGGAACCTCAGGCAGTTCACCTGTCACTTCTGATCCAGCTTCATTAAGGCCTGAGAACCTGAGGGGCCTGATAGAGGCCATGGGGATACCTTCTGTAGGTATCTCAAGCATGTGTCTAGGACAGAAAGAAAATGGATATAGAGAAAATGCTGGATGAACTACCTGCACAAGCAAGAGCACGCAGTTACTCTGCTAGGGTCTAAGGTCCAAGTTAACAGGAGCCCTGTCAGTGCTTTTGAGAAAATTCTCCATCTCTCCTTGGCAGTACATATACTTTTAAACGCCCTCAGAAAACACCAAAATAACACTTAGAGAAATTCTTTTTTGGCAGTTAGCATACTATTCAAGACTGTGTTTTGAAAAACCTTGAAACACCAAAGCAGAATAGCAAATACAACAGAATCAATGGAAAGCTCTTGAGAAAAGTCTCTTTCTTCCCCTCTACCTCTACTCTCTTTTAGACTTTTGAATTTGTTTTGCCTCAATTTTTGGATTTTGTTGGTTTTTGTTCTCTTTGCATGTTTTATTTAGTGTGGTTGGGGCATGAGTGGCACTAGGAAGACCTAGGCTGTTTTAGATGGACGCTGTCAAAAAGGAAGTGGGTTTTGGGAAAGACTGTAAAGCAAAGTTAGACAATCATTAATTTTTAAATGATGACAGGGGCTTGTGCTCAGTGGCTTTGAAAAAAAAAGCGCATAAAATTCAAGCTTAGAATTGAACATGAAGTATGCAAGGGATTTGATGAGAAAAATCGACTCAAAGCTAGCAACTATATGAGAATTATCAATGTCCTCTATGTGTAAATGTACTAGATAAGCACAGTCACAAAACAAGTTGACCTGTTGGTGCTGATTCAGAAATTATTCCAAGAAGACCTTGTAAGTCTACTCAAACTGCATTCAAACACCCTGCCAGAGCTTTTGTTACACCAGAACTTTTTGTTGTTCGTTTGTGGTATGATCTTGACCCAGTGATTACTGTCTGTAGTCACGGTCTGGCCCCAATCCCTGCTGCAATTTAAGCTATTTCTGCTGAACCAGTTTCAAAGGGCTATGAGTAAGGAGATGCACAAAACTGCCATCCCTTCTGATCTCCTGATCTCTCTTAAGGGAATATCACATCTTCTCAGGTAATTGAATACAGGAATGCATCTGAGTAATCTCAGATGGAAGGCAACAAGAATCCTTTCATCTGCTTGTCTATGTCCTAAATCTTTTTGCTTTTTTCCTCTCTTTTTATTTAAAGTGTTAACTAGTATTTGTTTATAATTAGCTATGAATGTGCTTTCCAGTAACTTTCAAGTGGAGCCAGTTATTTTTTTCTTTTTTTTCCACAGATACAAAGCCTTTTCAATGACTCATTAGAGCTGTGTTGCTATAGTTTTGAGAATTTCTATTTACACTGAACAAAGATCCAAGTACATTTGGTTGGCTTATCAGGTACATTCATGCTAAGAAAGCTTTACAAGAGAAGAAAGCAGGAGTTCTTCTGGGAATCCTAGCAAGAGTCTTACATCCTTCTGTGCTTCCTACGACAAATTCATAAAAGGCTTTCAGCATGAAAAATACCTGTTCCCCCTCCTCCATTTTCTGAGATTTTTATGCATACAGGTAAGAGAACATTTAAGTAGAACATCTAAATTTAAACATTCAGACCCCAATTTCTTGAAGATAACTTGGGATAGAGCATCCAATATGATGAACATTTTCCTAATGATATTGTTCCTTCTTTTTTAAAACCTATGGTCAATTAAACACAAATATTTATATTGATTCCAACCAATTATACTTCCTAGTGACTTTATACTCCCACACAACAGGAATGCAAATTATGTGCTAGCTCTGTAGATTGTAAGCAAGATTTATAGGAGCAAAGCTTAAAACCTCAATGAATATGCAAGGACAGAAACTTAAACTTCCTTAAAAGTAAAAAAAAAAAATTAAACTTAAGACTCTATAAAAGGAGATTTACTTCTGACTCAGTATTCATCAGCAAGTGCTCCAGCCACACTACCAAAGTTGCAGAAGGCAAAGGCAAGGACTGAGACAATGAAGAAGGAGATGACTGGATTCGAGACGAAGGAACCTCAAGGTACACATGTTCATGGGACCTGATGAGATTCATCCATGTCAGAGGAAGTGGCTAAGCCACTATCCATCATATTTGAGAAATTGTGGCTGTCCAGTGAAGTTTCCAATGACTGGAAAAGTGGAAACACCATACCCCATTTTAAAAAGGGAAATAAGGAAGATCAGGGGAACTACAGGCCAGTCAGTCTCAAGTCAGTGACAGCAAGATCATGGAGCAGATTATCCTGAAAACTGTGCTAAGGCAAATGGAAAATAAGGAAGTTATTGGTAACAGCTGGTATAGCTTCATTAAAGTGCAAAGACTGCCTGACAAATTTGGTGGCTTTCTATGATGCGATTCCAGTGTTGGTGGATAAGGGAAGAGTACTGATGTCATCTGCCTGGAATCATACAAAGCATTTGACACTGTCCCACATGACATCCTTGTCTCTAAACTTAAGAGACATAGGCTTGACAGATGGGACACTGGGTGGATAAAAGATTGGCTGATGCTTGCACTCAGAGACTTGTGGTTAACAGCTCAATGTCCAAGTAGAAAGCAGTGACAAGTGGAATTACTCAGAGGTTGGTTTTGGGGCCAGCACTTTTTAACAGCTTTGTCAGTGACACGGACAGTGGGATTGAGGGCACACTTGGCAAGTTTGCCGATGACAGCAGGCTGTGCAGTGCAGTCAACACGCTGGAGGGAAGAGATGCCATCCAGAGGGACCAGGACAGGCTTGAGAGGTGGGCCTGTGTCAACCTCATAAAGTTCAACAAGGCCAAGTGCAAGGTCCTGCACCTCAGTCAAGTCAATCCTAAGTACAAACGCAGGTTAGGCAGAGAATGGATTGAGAAACAGCCCAGAGGAGTAAGACTTGGGTTTGTTGGTCAGTGAGAAACTCAACACAACTGGGCAATGCACGCTCACAGCCCCGAAAGTCAAACGTGTCATCGGCTGCATCAAAAGCAGTGCAGCCAGCAGGTCAAAGGAGGTGATTCTTTCTCTCTACTCTGCTCTTGGGAGACCCCACTTGGGGTACTATGTCCAGCTCTGGGGCCCCCAACCTAAGCAGCAACCTGTTGGACCAAGTGCATAGAAGGTGATAAAAAGGATGGAACATCTCTCCTATGAAGAGAAGAGAAAAGAAAGCTTTGGGGACACCTTACATCAGCCTTCCAGTACCTAAAGGAGGCTTACAAGAGAGCTGGAGAGGAAGCTTTTACAGGGACTTTTAGTGATAGGACAAGGGGAATGGCTTCAAACAGAAAGAAGATACATTGACATTAGATACAAGGAATAAATTCTTCACTGTGAGGGTTGTGAGACATTGGAGCAGGCTGCCCATACAGTTTGTGGATGTCCCATCCCTGGAAGCGTTCAGGGCCAGGTTGGATGGGGCTCTGAGCAACCTGGTCTAGTGGATGGTGTGCCTGTCCATGGTAGGGGGGTGGAACTAGATGATTTTTAAGGTCTCCTCCACCCCAAACCATTCTATGATTTGTCAGCCTTTGAAGGATGACGTCTCCTGTCAGCTGAATTGAGGGAGAGAGAAGTGGGACCAAAAGTCAACACTTTAAAAAACCCCAAAACATAACAACAATCAAAAAAACCCAGCAAATCACTCCATCATATTTAGTTGTGTTTTTAGTGGCTACTCACTGTAATGTTGTCATGTCACAGTCACAGAAGTAAAATGCATTCTATTTTGTGTGCAGCTTTGAGCTACTCACTCCATGTTCCCTGCTACTGATCTTAAATCCTACACTGCTGAAAGGTCTCAGTCAGGTCAGGACTAGGCAGGAAACAGATGTGAAGTTAGACAGCATACCTATGACTAAATATATGTCTTTAGGTACAGCAAAGATACAGCAAGAGAATTGTTCATGTGTGAGTCTGGACTCCACAGGGCTGAAGAACATGTGCCATTGTGATTAGGGCTCATGAAGGACCTAAGTGCTCTTCAGCTTTAATGTCCTCTTATTTTTCATTCTGCATCCCAAGAACTGTGTCATAAAAGAAATTTTGTTTGATTACATTTTTACTGGAGAAGAGATTTAAAATGTGAATTATTTTCTGCCCTCCTCGACTATCCACAAGGTTTTTGGTAATTTTTTTCAGAAGAATTTTTTTTAGAGTATTTTGAGTTAGATGACTTGTATCATGCTATTGTGATACTCATACATTTACCTGTTCTCATGTGACGACAAAATACCTTTTTTAACTCTACCACACCTGTGTTGTCTGAAACCACTGTGATGCCTACAAAAATGATTAGATGAGATCCTGTGCCAAGGGCACAAAACAGCTGACAGCTCCAGTCTAAAAGTTTGGTCTTTCATGGACTTTAAAGCAAGGTAAGGCTAATTCAGTGAAGCCTGTCTAATGTTGCAAATGCAACACAATCTGTATTAGGATTATTATGTAAAAATGCACACCAGTGGAGGTGCTGACATCTGAAGTAGGGACAAGTTTATATCATGCTGACGTTAAACTATTTATCAGCATTAAGATGTCAGTGTGAGATTAAAAAAATACTTTCAGGTCTCAAAGAACAAATTTTAAAAGCTCCTTCAATAATTCAACAAAAAGAATACTAACAGAAAAATGTAAACATTCATACAATTAAATTGCTTAAGTTGAATTCCTGCATCTTTTGTTCTAGTGAGTTTATGTTGCTTGCCCTTCATATTCCTCCAACATTTTCTTCTCAAAGGAAAAACAGTATTTTTTAGATCTTAGTAATGAGTATATTTTGGTAATCATAATAATATTTAAAGTGAGTGTCTCCACATAAATTACTAATATCCACCCTCTTAATGTTCCATGCAATTTTTCAAAGAAAAACAAAAAACATTTATTCATATATCTTCCTAATCATGTTTCAGTCATATTTTCCTCAAATTATTTTTAGAAAAATTATGAACTACTGCTATGTTCTCCCTTATATTAATCAAATTAAAAAGTAATATTTAAAGAAAATGGAATCTGCAAAATCAATCATTCTGGGTTAGAAAAGGCCAGAATTAAGATTACCCTAGCAGCACTTATTTCGCAATCATCCACAGTACTTCTGGAGCCAGGAACTTAACCCAGACATCCAAGATTCAGTCTGATGCTTTAGTCTCATTCACGATCCATCATTTGATGATGCACAGCCTTTTGCTACTTGATCTAAAAGAACAAGTCATGATCAACTATCTGGTTGCTGCTACAGTGATAAATAGAACTCACTGTGATTTATACATTCCTTTACTAACAGTTTGGAAACCGGGTTCCTAAATGCTCTTCCAGGCAAAAGAAGGAGATGGCTACAGCCAGTTCACCCAAGAGAACAATTTTAGCATCTTTATTCTGTAAGATCATGAGGATGTGACTAGAATTTCGGTCTGGAGAAGAGTCTATATTCTTGGGTCCTGCAGAACAAACCTGGTGCTGGTATTCACTTACAATAGCAGACCTGCAGAATTTTGCAAAATAAGATTAGACAGAACCGAAGACTGAATGGTTACCCTGTGGTCCCAAAGTTAAAATCACACTGGATTAATTCTCATTGCTTTTAGATGAACTACACAAACATCAGAAATTTTTGGTTTTACTTCTGCAAACAATGCTTGTATTTCTCCCATGGCATAATGTTTTTTCTAAAGTCTAAAACTAATTATATTGGCTTGGCTTCTGAATATGACGTCAGATAACTTGCTCAGATTTGAAGTCCACAACATTTTCACAATTTATAGAATCTCAGTGGAAATCTGTGATTTCAACATATTGAATCTTCCCACTTCCCAAACAAGATTTACTATTCTGAGGGAGCGATGGTTGCTGCCTCCTGCCATAAGCTTCCTGCTTTATCAAGCTGACAAGAATGCACAGCCTAGACGGCATCCCAACAGCAAACACCCAGAGACTGCTTTTTACTGCAAAGTTAACCACAGCTAAAACCTGAGGACTTACGAATCATTTGTGGTTCATGCACACACAATCGTTTCAGCATGAGCTGGCTAACCTGTCCAGTGGGGACAAGGTTAAAGGATTGCTAACTGCTAATGCAATTCCTCTACAAACTGCTTGATAATTAGTACCCTCAGCATTTCGCCCCATCTCATGTCAGAGTCATTTCCACCAGGAAAAGAAGTGATTTCTGAAGCTTTCTAAACTGGTGGATGTGATCTCTCATGTATTTGCATCCCTGTCTATCCACGACTACACGTGGAACAATGGAGACTAGGTTCCCAAAGAGTGCTTTGTTTTCAATCTCTCTTATTCAAATTGTGATAACTTGTGGGGAATAACTCAGAGACAGAAAATGTGACTATATATGCTATACTAGCGACATGCAAATTTTAAATTCTTACCATTTGGTATGAATAAATTTTCATTGGAAGAGGACAATTGTTTTACTAAATTTCACAGTAATATATTATATATTGTATATCCTTAGAGAAATGGTTATAACAAACCAAATAATAAGCAATATAATTTTGTAAAGTTTTGTATTTTCTGACAACTTTTCTTCTGTCTCCTTTTCTGAAGTAGATTTTTTTTTTAAAGTTTTCTCTTTTTAATCCCTATGATTATGGAGAAGTTCAGAGAAAAAAGTTAACATTTATAAGAACAAGAGAACCACATCAGACATTTGGTGATTTGACGTGATTGCAGTACGTGGACTCGAAAAGAGGACATGAAAAGAAAACAAGGAGGAGAAAATATGGAAGAAAACAAGAGAACCTGGAAGAACAGAGAGAATTTTGCTGGAGGTTTTGAAGCACACAGACCCTCAAAAATCCAGTGCATAGGATAAATCATGATTGCCAATATCCACTAAGCCCATGTAGAAAGGAGAGCACAAGTAATTTAATCTCCTACAAAGTATATTATCATTTTAAGAATGACCATGGAGTCCCTCAAGAAAGGACTGCCATCCTGTCACTAATTTGCATACTTTAATGCACATGCTGATTGTTTAGCCTACTGACTTGGATAGCAAGGCAAATACTGAACAGCCTTCATCACACATACCACTAACATCTTCATCTAAAAATCTCAGGATTCTGAACATATTCTTGCCTGTTCCCCTTCTCTAGCTTTCAAATGAAATCAACAAGCAAGCTAGTGATATACAACCTTTTTTTTTGTCTCTGATGAATCTAATAAGTGTTAACATTGAAAAAAGAGATTTTTTAAAATACGTCATTAGTAACAATCAGCTAGACTAGTTGCAGTAACATAAGTCAAAGTTATCTAGTTGTGTGTGACAGTAATTATTCTTATAAGGCATAGCCTTTCTAACCCCTTGCCAAGGGTATTTAATTTGATGTCCAAGTTTTCTTGCCTATGGGAAAATAATATTCCATTTTAGCTGCTAGCAACATGTATAAGTGAATATGCTGTAAGTAACTAGCTACTTTGAACTTTTGGGTCCTATTATGCACACAAGTTATCTACTCTAAAAAGGCATCATATAAACATGCCAAATTATTCAACCTTATGAAAAATGCTTTTCATCTGAATTATAAGTTAAAACTTTTTCTGACTTTAGAGAAACTGGAACTTGAAAAGATAAAAACGTAAAGCTTGATTTTTCTTTGCCCAGAGCATGTTATATAAACAAAAATCTCCGAAAGGTGCCAAGAATTGTCCCTCTGTTTTTCTAAATGATCATGTGTGCAGTCTAGCTGAAAAGACTCATCGATTATGTCTACATAAACAACAAAAGCCCTTAGAAAAAATATCTAGATCAAAAGCCTGTCAAACACTGAACAGGAAAGAGAAATCCTGCTTTAAACATGGCCTCTTTCAAGTCGGAATTCAATCCCATGAAGTAAAAACAAAGGATTTCATAATGAAAGGTATTTAAATTACTTTATTTTTGGAACTTAACCAGGGATTCTTTTTTGCTATATGTTAACCTTTATCTTTTTTACACTGGGACAGAATTCTGCATAATAGGCCCTACAGTTTTAAAAAAATGTAAAAATTGTTTAGTCACACTTTACAGTGTTCACAACACACATTTCCAATTATTTCCATCAAAATGAGACAGTGATATTTTTACTGACATTGTGGGCTTCTCCTTTTGTCAACCACCCAAAAATATACACTATTAACATGAGAACACAGCAAAGTTCTTAATGGATGTGATGGGCATCTTTTTTTCTTTTCTTTTTCCTCACTCTCCTAAAGTACAGACACGTAATCACAAAGGAAATTGCATAGCCTTGCAAAAACAGATCACTATATAGCTTATATAAAATAATATTCTGGAAAGTATAGTCAGAAATCATAAAATAAGTTAAAGTATAAAGTTAGATACTTCTAAAATTATGGTTTCTAAAAGAAAAAACAAAAATTTAACAGATAGCTTTCTGCTGAAATACAATCATATAATCATGAAACGGTTTGGGTTGGAAGGGACCTTAAAGATCACCTAGTTCCAACCCCCCTGCCATAGCTAGGGACACCTTTCACTAGACCAGGTTGCTCAGAGCTCCATCCAACCTGGCCTTGAACACTTCCAGGGATAATCTTCATGTTTGATTTCCTACTCTGTTAATAAGGTTAAAATGACATGATTTACAGTATGCCAGTAGTGATATCTTTCAGACAAACTTCTGATTTGAATGTCCCCTAGCTACACATAAAAACTGTAACATAAACCTAATTCAAAACACCTGCTTCAATCATACCACTACTGTAATATTTACATGCCATATACATAAGCAGAATCCAGTTTTAAATTGGTTCATACCTAATAGTGCTGGAGACAACATCCTGTTTGCCAGGTTTGGCTAGTAGACATTTTTCTTAGAAAATATCATTTCTCATTTGATGATTGAAAATATTGGGTGTGCTCAATTTATTCCCTGTAACTGAGAGTCCTATAGCATTGATCAGCACATGAGGACCCTGGTCCAGTCCCCTCCAACTCAAACCATTCTATAGGTATTCCAATTAAAATATCTGGATAGATAGTCATCTTGGATACTCTAACCAGTAAGAGATATATGCATATCTAACAGGCCTCTCAAATACAAAGCATATTAAATTAATAACTATTTCTATATATGCTAGCTCTTTAACACATCTCTAGGTTAATGAATTGATGAATCAGCACTAGAAACAGAATTCTCACATAATTTGCCTGTTCAGGAGAAAACAGGTCTGCCTACAATTACAAGAGGCAATATTAAAGCAGAAGGAGCAGCAAAATGTTAGAATTATGTTGGTGTACTCATCAGGGCATTTTAACCCTGATGCATTGAATTAGTCAGTGCAGAGTAGTATTTCAAGAGATGCTCTGATATACCATTAGTCAAAACCTAAAGTTATCCATATTTCCTACAATCTTGTCAAAGAAAGGTCTAGTAAAGCATAGTCCGTTCATTTTTAAAGTGTTTTTCTACTAATACTCAGGATGCCAGTTGATCCTGGATATTTCTAATATATTTTTTCTTGCAGTGTTAACCATTAATCACATCCAAGTATTTCATATGGATTTGCGGTATATCTGGAAAACCTTTAACTACTTTTGTTATGCTTATTCCATGTTTTTGGCACGTACAAAAGAATTATCTCATTGGAATGAAGTTAATGAAACAGATCCAGCCTCAGTAACTTTTCAAGGAACAAAGGCTGTAAATTTGTTTTCTACTGGAATGCTGAACTTAGAAGATCACACACTCAAGCCACTAGCATTTGTCTTTGCTGTCATGCAAAAGTGAGTGAGTCACCTACAGCACAAGAGAATAATTTTGCAAATCTGTTAGAACTGTGTGGCATCTGATTAAACTAATCCATGTCTTTCTATGATGCCAAAATAAACAGTCCCATTCCCACAACGTATAAACATTGTTCCCATAACTTTCCTTTGAAATGTCATGAAAAGGTTAAGTGACGTTTCATTATTTACCTTGACTAATGAATTGCTCCATGTTGTCTTTGAAGGGCTGTAGGTGCTCTTCTAGTGATAGCTGATAAACTTTTGCTGCTTCTGTCTCACACGCTGAAATTGAAGTAACAGATTAGTTAGAATGACACATCACAGCATGGATCTGCACACTGTAATAAAAGACACTTTAATTCATATCCAGTGAAACTGCTGGAATATGTGCCTCAAACACACTACAACTACAAACACTACGCTAATAGAATCAGGAACAGTCACGTTCTCAGTAAAATATTTTTATATGCAGATAATTTGTGGCCAGTGTGTGAGTTTAAATGAGTGGTAGCAAAAATTAACAGAAATATTCAATTATTTTGAGGGAGAAAGACAAATTTAAGGGGCAGAATTGTATGGGAACAAATTTACAAACTCACGTTCCAGGATGTGTCGATATACCTGGCTCTAGGAAATAGTGCCTGAATCAAAATAAAGTTCAGACAAAACCTGCACCAAACAGTAGGAACGACTTTAATTTAGTGAGTTAAGACAGAGGAGGGCTTGATACTTGATAAAACCACAGATGTAGTAAAGAGTTTTGCATTGTTCAAAAGCAATAGTGCAAAAGGATTAAAGTGAAAGACTGTAAGAGTACAGTACTCATGGCTTGAACTCTGTGAGAGAACTTGAACAAGAACAGCTTGCTGCTTATTGCGGTAGAAACCAAGACAGAGAATCTGGGACCTAAAGCAGCCCTGACACAAAGGTTATTGGTGGCCAGGGTGGCACCATTATAGTTCCCCCAGCTAGCCAAGCTAATTTAATTTGGGTCAACAGAACACCTGAGACTATTATTTCAGGTGAATGTTAAACTCCAGTTTCCACTATAAGGGAAATGTCTTTAGGCTGTGATAAGTTCCTACCACTCAACAGCAATGAATCTTGCTTGATTCTGCCTCAAAATTTCCAGTTCAAGTGCACACATTCCAAAACATACATTTCCTTGCTTACCCTCCAAGGTTCCTCTAAGCACAATAGAATTATTAGTATGTCTTTAAAGACAGAAAACTTGTTAAACATTTTAAAAAAAAGTTGAGGCAGTAGAAAGCACTATCCTAATATTTAAAATGCACATATATAGCAAAGCAGACTGAGTCAAATAACTGGTAACTCCACACAAGTGGAGTAAAACCAGGATGATGATAACAATTAAATTTTAATTTTTTTTTTTTTTTCAGCTTAGAGTAAAATAGAAATAATAACAGCTGACTTTTAGGGGAAACATAAACATGAATATGTAGACAGGTAACCTGCTTATGAAGCACTATTAAAAATTTTAAAAGGCTAACACCCCCCAAATATTGTCATAAAATATATAATTACATAATTGGAAGTCTGTAATTTTTAAACAAATGTTAGTCATTTGTTAAACATGTGAAATAGGGGAGAGGATCCAAGACCATGAATTTTCTTACAACATATGACAGAAGAAGCAATAGAGAAGCTATGTACTATTCTGCAAAGGGAAATATTCTGATGGCAATATACAGAATTTGTATTACTCTTTCCTCTTATGCAGAAATAAGTGTCAGAGCTGAAAGAGGTGATAGAACCTACCATAACATTTAATATCACCGAAATTCCACACCTTTTTTCCAGAACATGGATTAAATATTTTTCAGAGCAGTACAGCATTATACTCTCTTGAATGTTTGCAACTTATATGAACTCCTGATCTCTCAGCCAATTTGAGAGAAGTGTGTATTTATTTGAAGACTCATACCCAACAAAAATCTCAGTCTATATCCATGTCAATAGCTTGAAGCAGTCCCGTTTCAAAATGTGAAAGGAAATGTGGGATACTCTATGATTTATATTCATCTTGTTATAGGAAACAAAACCATGTAATATTGATAGTCAAAATGAAATGTCTCTTCCTTAACCATTCAGTTACTGGAAGCTCTCCCATAGCTGATTTGTTTATGCACACATGTCTGGTGTGGGAAAGGGTGAATTTAATGATAGCTTTGTTTCTCCAGTTTTTGGTCGACTTATTTTTGTTCTTTTCTGCCCACATCCCTCCCTCTGTGAAAAGACTAAAATCAACGATGTTCAGAAAAATAACAGTTCAGGTCCTTTTTTTACCCTATTCCTGAATTGCAAACACTGTGGAAATAATTTAAAATCAAAAAGAAAACCCAGAGGAAAAAAATCCCCTTCTCTTGATTTAGAGAGAGTAAAATATTGTATGTAGCATTCAGATTTTAAAAATTAAAAAATCCAGCCATTATTACCATATTAATAATTATTATGATGCTTAAAACAAGCTAGTTCATGAGTTGCTTTCTTCATTAAAGAATTAACAGGCCTGTAAGCTCTTCCTAAGTTTCTCAATTCTCCAGATCACCAAGACTGCAATTGTAGTCTCCTTACACAACCTGTTGGATATAGCACTCATTTATTACTTTTTGTAATTTGTCACTAGAATATAAACCCCCACTATTCATATGAGCCATTGCTATTCCTCATTGTAACTGAAGAACTTAAAGTGCTGATCAAATGAAAGTAGTACAAAATACCAGATAGTTTCCAGTATTTCTGCCCAAGTAAACAAATGAGATACTGAGTAAATGCTTGTGTCAGAAGGGTATTTAATAACTTCTAAGCAACATGGAGAAAAAACATTGGGGAAAAAAAATATGTGAGAATACAAACAGCCTTCTAAATTTGATTTTTTTTAACCTCAGCTTCATATTCAAAAACATTTATCTCCATGAAACAACTCAGCTAAACAACCCAAATATCAAACTAATAGATTGGAAAAGGGGATCTGCTGTGACAACTTTGTACAAGTTTTGTCTAAAGCAAAAGCTTGTTGATTATTCTTAACAGACTCAAAACTTGGTCTTAACTTCCCTGTTCTCATGTTTAGTTATTCTCTCATTTTAGCAGCTGTGTATACAACTGAAAAACTTAGAATAAGTTAGCATATTTTTAAACTCCATTTACTTAAGCAGATTTTAAATTTTCTTATAGTAAAAGAGTTGAGAGGTATTCAAGGCACCACAAATGAGACTCATATAGGCAGTCACAGAAACCAAGCACTAGGCAGAAACTTATCTCACAAGACTGAATTGCCCAAACAGGAATAAAGATACTTTGTGTTCCTTTGAAGCAAGGTGAAGGTTTCCCATAGTCCCAAATCATGCACTTGAGATCTTCCAAAGATCTTAGATCCTGAGCAGAAGTTGGCATGGGCAGAGACGCCTTTTCTCCAACCCTCTAAATCAATTTTAACGTATAAGTAATATATAAACAATGAAAAGGACCGATAATACATCTAACTTCATCTCCTCTCAAGATCATATGCTGCAGAGAACTGTATGTCATTTTTCACAGAAGCAATCAAAATGGATTCTTGTGGGCAATTCAAACTGGTAGCTTTTTGCCCATACATGCACAGGTGTCTCAAATGCTCCTGATCTGGAAATTGATGTGAAAATCTGTCCTCAAAACCAATTTAGAGATTTAAACAAATTGCGATTCCAGCTGTATCCAGTATCTCAAGAATTCATCTCATTCTCTATTTCTGTGTTAAAGTACAATTAATTGTATTTTCTTCAAGCTTTTGTGTTAACTTCCTTGTCTTATTTTTTTAAAATTTATTTTTATTTCAGGTAAATTTCCTTAAGCAAATAAAGTTTCACAACGGTCAATATCATTTAAGAGACACCTATATGGAAAAGGAAAGAGACAAAACAATCTGTGCTTTGCACTAACATTTTCAGTTAGTGATTCTGGTAAGTGATTTAAAATGCACTCAGTCTCATTATCAGAAATAGTTACTTTACCTTTTTGAAAAGGAGAAAAAAAATGTATTCAATATCCAGAACAGCTTTTCAACATACATTTTCCAGCTGGTTCTGTTGGATGCTAAATTTTAGCCCTTGGAAGCACAAATCTCTTCTAAACCTAAAAGATGTCTTTTTGAACAAAACGGGTGAGCAGATGACCAGCTGCTCCTGAGGCTTACTGCATTTTCTTTGGCCAGGATAACAATGGGCAGCAGGATTTTTCTTTTCAAATCCCCAAAATATAACAACTAAATGAAAAATAAAAACAAACAAACAAAAACTCCAAACCCAACAATATAAAAAACCCAACCCATAAAAAAAAAAAAAAAGAAAGCAGAGTTATGAATTATCTTGGACAAGTAATTAACAGATTCATTAAGCTGTTTTTGTTAACTAATTCAAAAACTACATACTTTGCTATAGAAGTCTGATAGAAGTCAGGTGGATTTTCAAGACAGTTTAATATATTTGAGAGCACGCCTTTAACTGAGACTTGACAGACCTTTGTTTTCAAGCCTTCATGGAAGCTTTGAAATTATGTCCTTAATTTTCTGAGGTTCTGAGTACTCAGACTTCCACAGGAGATGTGCCTGTGTCCTACTTGTCTGAAAACTATATTACAACATTATCACTGTTTTCTCAACTTCCTCAGTGCTTTCTGGATTCCTTACAACTACAACCTGTGACTTTAAAAGAAAGTTTAGACTTTATCTAAAAGAAACAATGCTGGCCTCATCAAAAGACAAACTCTGATGAATCCAGCCACAAATACAGAAAGAGCTCTTAATTTTCTTTTATTTATTTTTTTTGGAATTGTAATGACTTACACTAAGAACTGCTGAGTCTTCAAGGGCTTCCATAGACAGCTCCTTGTTTGGAGTTTTAAGGACAGTAAAATATGACTCACAGATTGACTGAAAGCCTCGCTTTAGTTTACATCTGGTTTAGGTTTAGGAGTCTGCATGCAGCATAGCTGCAGCAATTAACCCTTTCAGTGATACCTGAACAAACATCTAGAATTTGTGGATGTGGAGCTGTTAATGAGTAGGCAAATGTAAAGGTTTAATTTGGTTAAAACAATACTTGTTTCTGTAAAGGTAGATGGCACAGATAATTGGAGTACTGACCCAAACCACTACTGTTGACATATTATTTTGCTGTTAATTACCTTGAGTGATTTGGCATTTTTTTTATAAAACACCGAAGGTGTATCTTTTCAACACAATATGGATCTATGGATCATATAAGAAAAATAAAATATCTATTTCTTAGTTAGGAAATATCTTCATTCACATTTATATCAAAACTGTTGACAGAGAATTACAAAACCGCAAACATTTCAAAGTGTCTTAGAACAGAATGTTTTTGATGATGCAATGAATTCAAACTCTGAAAAATACAATTTTTTCTCCATTTCTATTCTCTCTCCTCCAGCTCTGTCTTCGCTTGAAACTTGAACTATCAGTGTAAAATCACATTAGAAAAAACTTAGAACAAAGTTTTTGGGAAACCTCTTAGGATACACTTTATTTCACCAAACTTCAGTTTTTTTAAAGATAGATCACCAGATTAGACTCAAGGCCTTTCCTTAGCTGGAAAAAATCAATCAATACTTAGATAGTCACTCTCCTCCTTTAGGAGAGGGTAATTAAATTTAGAAGAGGAATCCCTTCCCTTTTCTTCAATCTGAAGTGGGGCCCTAAACGGCTTCAGGCAGCTCAAGTTTGTTAATTGAAGTTGGAATTAATACCACTCCTGCTTCTGATCAAGAAGTGGCATTGAAATGTTGCCAGAGTCTTAGATACATAATCAGAACTGTGATGGAATACAGTCTTAAGAATATGAAAAGATACAAGGATACGTGTGTGAGAGAGAGAGGGGCAAATAGAACGGTGCATTTCTTGAAAATTTTAGTCTGAAAGCATTAATATTACTTGTTAGAGAACTAATAGTGGATGCAATCTTATTTTGCCAAGTAATCCCTGCACCCCAGACACAGTTTGTCCACGAAGAGGAAAATTCCATTTCAAACTACAGCTGGACTGAACTCTCAGGGTTGGGAACTCTTTCTAGGTATTAAGGGTAACCTTTACTGAGGCAAGCGCAATGATTAGCAAGCCTGTTACTGTCGGAACTCTCTCAGTTGCACATTGACACCATCCCAAAAATAACTTCTAAAACCTTTTTTATTGCACAATATGGTACTTCCAATGCTCTTATTCCCACAGCAGGTGTTAAACACGAGAGCACATAACAGCTCTACAACTAGCAGGTCCAAAGTGAATAGGTAACTTTAGGTGACAGTAAGAAGCACTGAAAAAATAGGGAACGTGTATTTTTCCAAGATACTCTGGGGCTTTTCTTGGAACATACTTTTAAAATACAAAGTGTTCTGCAAATGCTTAACACTTTATAAACATTCTCAGTCACATTTATTCCAAATTAGGGAGATGTACTGGGCCACACAGCCTAGCTTCTTTTGGATGGAGACTTTTCAATGAGTTGTAAACACTCAGAATAGGAAAAGAAAGCGTCACTACAAAAATAATGTTTAATTATAATAATTATTGCTTGTAGTCAGTTTCCAATCAAATATATTAAATATGACATTATGACATATAAACAAGTACTGAATTCAACTCAATTTCATAGCAATCTGCATTATATTGTACTATTAATCTCTTCTACTAGTCAGATTTATTTTCTGCCTGACATTGTTTCTAATTCCCTTTTAGCTGAACTTCAGTGAAAGTTTTGCAATAAGTGACAAGTGATGAATTAGTTTCTGATTAGCAAGAATAAACTTAATGTTATAAGGCTAGAATGCTAATGTGTAGCCAAAGCATAGCTTCTAAACATTTTTAACTTGCCATAGTTCTATAACTCTCAATGCCATTTTAATTTTCTAGTTCTTTCCTAAACTAAATACATCTTGAAGAATTTCATCCACAGCCTTTGTGGATTTGGGCCACAAATTCAACACTTTCCTAAACCACAATTTTACCTTAGGGGAGTGTCAGAGCAGAGAGGGTTAGAATCTTGATTGATTTAATGTTTTCCACATCTTTCTGCTCTACCTGGAGCACTCTGAAGTGTCTAGAAAAACATACTGATACTAATAGTTATATAACAGAGGTCCTAATCAGTGAGAGTCACACACTGCTCCCGTGACCCTGGATGCCCAATTTTCTCTACATGGTGAGTTGATTTAAGTCATGTGGCAAGTGCTAAAGTTTCTTCTGCGGAATGACATAGGAGCAGAAGTCACTGCTTGGCATGACTGCATCAAGGAACGTTGCTGACAGCCAGGAGAGATCAAAAGCAGATCAAGTTGCTTAACAAACTATATGTCACTGAAGTCAAAAAGACTAAAGTGGGAGTCCTGGAGAGCTGTGAAATCTAGGAGCAACAGATGAAGCCAAACTCACTTGATTTCTTAGTAAGAGGATCTACCTGTTCTTTGGTCTTCTATCTTACAAAAAAAAAAATCTGGTATATAAATTTTTTCCTTTGGATCTGTGCTATTTAAAAAAAAAAAATCAACAAATTTCTATCTTATTCATCTTGGAATAAGAACATGGCATGCTTCTAAAAGTCTTTGGGACTTGCACTTTTAATCTGAAATACTAGAAGAGATTTTCTCTAAAATATTACAAACTGCCAAGGCATAGAGTTCATAGATGCTTAAAAATGGACGATAGCCTTGATAGTCAAAAGGGAAGAAAGCACAGAAGTTTGAACATCACAAGTCCTTTTTCTTTTTAAGCAGTCAGCATAATAAATCTAATACGAACAGAAGCCCAAACTCCAAACTGCGAAAGAGCATGTCAACAAAATTATTTTACAGAATCACGAAGATTATTTTTATCTGCGTGTCTCTGTGTATACTACTGACATCTTTAGATGGAAAAATACAGCAGTACAAAAATGGACTGCTATTCTTACGGCTATGAAACTTTTTTTTAATAATAACTGTCCTCCACTTTGAGGGTATTCTGTTGGGTTTTTTTTTAAATTTTATGAAAGGATCTTTCTGGAATGAAATTTACCTTTTAATAATGACCATGGAAAGTTTTTTAAGACAGCAATAAAATATCTGCAGAAGACTCTTTTTCCTGGGTGAACCAATACCTCCTTCCCTCATTGTAATAAGCATGATCTCACTGCATGGTTTTCAGGGTATTTGAAACTAACATGAACAGAATACCCTTAAACTGGTGATACTGCCTGCATCCATATTATGTGCAAGTTTCAGTTTCTCAGTGACAAAGAACAAATCAAATACCCACCCTCATCAAAAGGTGAAGTCCACTCATGAAATCTGCCATCTAATTACTGATGAATGTAAGTCCAAAGTTACAATTCACATCTCAGTATAAAATTCTAATGTATTCTGGGTATTTATTTCTATGACTTTAATGCCAGTATTTCCCAGGAATAATCAATACTCATTTACTCGCACTGACTTTAAAAGAATAGGTTCATATTTAGGATTTTGTCAGAATTTTCTCAGAATCATACAACCCTCTTCCTGTTCAGACATTTGATGAGGCACTTACAAGCTCTAGTAACTCATAAGATTCCATGTGCTCATTAGCAAATCTGGTAGTGTACTTAGAGTAAATGCAGAGAAAAAAACCCACTTTGAAGTAATTTTACCCATTCTATTAAAATTTGTACTCTATTTAGAAATTATTACCATTCAGACAGGCTATTCTATCTCACTGAAATCATTACAACAATTAAGCTTTCAGAATACCCAGAATTTTTAGTGTATTGCTAAAATTTACTACTACTGCTCTTGCGGTCATAAAATCTTTTAACACAAATGGTTTTTAATTTAGAATGACACTTTTCCTTGGAAAAGAAAGCCAACACAAAGCATTTTGCATCTCTGGAGACTATTAAGAAGTCATGACTGAGACTGCAGTCTGGTGTTGAAATTGTCACTTCATATTCAAGAGAGGATGAAGATGCTGATGCTGTCCCCAAAAAAGTTTGTACCAAATGTAATAGGGAAAGAGCTATGGTGTTTGTAGTTACTCTTCAGTTTCATTAACTACAGAAAAGACTGACAACAGAGTCTTGAAGCTAAAGGTTGGATTGGAAGCACAGAAAAAATTCAACTGCAATCTGAAGGCAGATCGAAGCGTGTAATTTCCATTTTTACAGAACCTCTGCTTTGATCACTGCACATTGTGGACTTATTCCATAACAGATTTATGTCTGTGTGCAAATTTCAATCTTGATTTAAAGAAATTCAGCCTTTCATGTACAAAAAACCAGTTTTGGTGAATTTGTGAGGAATAAAGTCTGCCCCCACGTATATTCGTTAACATGCGCCTGAATTCAAATATCTTTTTTTAATAAGACTTGAGTAGCTTTCTTCTTCATGTGCAAGCTTGATGATCAGCTCTGAGATTATCTGGAAGTTGCAAGAAGTCTAGAAACAAGTTTGCATGACTGAATTGTGAGATTTTTGCCCCCTAGGTTGTTCAGGAGCAGTAAATGGATGATGCTACAGTTCACTCCTCAGTGTCACTCTCAGTGTCCTTGATACAACTCTAAATACTACCTCAAAATATTTAAAATTATTTTTAAAGTACCCAAACAGAAAGTTTGATAGGAGAAAAAAGAGAAGGTCAGATATCATTTAGTAACCATGTTATGTTTTCATTTTAATGGAGAACCTTCCATTCGGGGTTGTTCAGGGATTAATGGATTACCAAACCTTTGCTTGGTCTCTAGAGGCATGGCATTTAAAAGCAACAAGGCAACAGTAATATGCAGATCACTCCTTGATTTGTATCTCTCCCTCAAAAATTTAGCACAGTAACATAACCGACCAGTTTAGCAGAGATTTTTTTCAAAAATATTGAAGATCATGGGTCGTTTGTGCAAACTGCTCTTAACAAATTTAGTGCTTAGATCCCCATGTTATTGAGAAGTATACAATAAATGCTCTTCATTAAAGTCTAGCAAATATATTTTAAGCTTGCTGAATTCATTTAAAGAAAACATTTCATAAGAGGAGAAAAAATACTTCCTTTGCAAATTACTTTTCAGTAGAGCCCAGATATTTCAAGTGTCTTTAACAATGTCATATTATTTTATCTGCTAGATAGTATTTAGACCTGGTTATAAACTATTTATTATTTTTTATCATGGACATGGTCCAACACTTTGCAATGCTTTTTATGGTCAAAGACTTGAAATCAGCTTGCACAAAAGGAAAACTAAATTAGTTTTTTGGTTTGGTTTTGAAACAGAAGATTTAACCCAACTGGTTTTATGCTGTTTCATTTAAAAACCTCTTTCAGGTTATCTACAGAAAATTATAGATTATTGTGTAAATGGTCATAGAAAAGCAAAGTAAAGAAAAAACTAGTAATTGAGAAGTTAAAAATGCTCAACTATTTTTACAGTATCATCTGTCTTGATACAAACAAAAAGAGGAGAGAGATAATGGGAACATAAAATTAGCACTTAATCTAGGTTTAGTACCTCGCAAATCCTTCTTCATTTTGCGGAGATCTTTTTGAAAATCATCAAACTTCAGTTGTGAAGCCTGGAAGAGATCTTGTGGATCCGGAAGAGGAAAGATGCATTGTTCTCTTCCAGCATCCTGACAAAAACACAAATGAAGAGTTACATAGTGCTCATTGCTTCTTTTCTATACTAAAATTTAAACTGAAAGCACATTTCTGCATCTCACCAGCAGAAGAGCAAAATTAGTATGTTGCATTGCTTAACCTGAATTTTAAAGAGTAAATTTAATTTTCACTCACCTCATCAAAATTACGCAAATAATATGAGACAATGTATGATAGAAGACTTCTGCTGTTATCCTGTATAGAAGAGGATAGAGTTTCCTGTGTTACTCAAACTCACAGGGAAAAAAAAAACCAACAAAACCAACCAAAAAAACCCCCCCCCAAAAAAAATTCAGAAAAGGTAATTCAGATAAATGAACTATTCAGTGTTAAAAAAAAAAAAAAGCAAACTTTGCTGGTTTGGTCCCTTCACAAAAAAACCCACAAAACGAAACACACAAAAACCCCACCCAAACCAAAAACAAACCACACCCTGAAGTCCCATTTAATCATTAAATAAAATGAAGAAAGAGATAACACTCATGTAACACACTCCTGATTTTTAAATTCTACCTGATTGCAAATCAAACCCTTACGTTCTGAAATTTCCCAAGAAGGAAAAGAAAAATTGTTTCTAGCTTCATGTATACAAGTTCTTTTGCAATACTATAACCAAAGCAAAGTTAAACAAAGAAAGTTATTTTTATAAATGAAATTTTGGGGAGTGGGGGAGGGTTGAGAGAGCTTTTCATTGCTTCCTCTCTGTAATCTCTCTACTGAAACTTCAGCAGAAAATCTTCCACTTGAAGAAGATTTCTGAAAGAATTAAATTTTCAGATATTTTCAGAAAAGGATTTTGTAAGAACTTTCCTGACTCATCAGTAGCAAATAAACTGAAAATGTATCTTGCAATTGCAAGCTTAAGTCATAATATGTCCAGAAAATTACATGCATTTTGAGTTACCAAACTAAATTTAGCGTGCCTAATTTTTCTACTGAGCAGCTCTAAAACGAGTGATGTATTGGATGTAGAGTCAATTTGAAGGTGTAGGTAGAGCAAGCTGCCCTAAACATGTTGTACTACAGTGCCATTCACATCACCACTCCTTTGGTTTACCAAAGAAACCAGCATGCAAGAACGAAGTTCCTCCACCTGTTTAGAAAGGAAAAAGGCTGACATGCTCTCTCAACTCAGGATTAACAGTCTGCTCACATGACCTTACCCAACAGCTAAAAATGTGTATTTAGTGAGGCACCAAGCAGGGAAACCAAGTCTTTTTTCTGCCATTTGCAGAATTGAAGATCTTGACAGTGACTCACCAGATAGATGTAGGAACCAATTTTAAGGCTCAAGAATTATTGCTATAATCTGTCACATTCAGATAAGATTTTTCATTAGCCAAAGAAACTCTAAGATTATTGTTTCCTTGTAAAAAAAAGGCAGATATTTGAATGCAACCCCTAAATGATTAACCAAAGCCAAAAAGTTCTGGTAGCACACAAATTCCAGTTAAGCACTGAACAAGAAAAAACACTACTTATCATTCTCTTTACTGAGATGACTACACTAGAAAAATCTTGAATCAAGAAGTCCTTTACTCAGGTGGCTCCATGTTCCAATGTCAAATACAAACTCTGTAATCACGGTGCACACAAAGAACGAATTTTAGGTTATCCCGAATGCTCTGGATAACTATTCAATCCTTTTCAAGAGTGACATCTTTCCCCTCACAAAAATTTTCAAGCAGCATGGAACTCTTTCCACTTCTGTAATAAACTTTTAACAGTAAGATCATAGTATTGCTTCTAATTACAAGAAAAGGTGGAACCATGGAGAGTATTGAAAGTCAAATGTACATCAGACTAGGAACTAAAACATAATTTTAGGTATTTTTGTTTGTACAGTAGTGAAAAGAGATGGTTCACTTTCATAATTCTACAGAAATACATCCAACTCTAGAAGTGTAATCAGGTAAGCATAGTAACAAAATATGTCCCTTCAACACGCCTTTATAAGCTTCACACCATTTACTCCGAAACAAAGTAATTTTCTGAGAATTTAACCTTCTCAGGCCTTCAGGAAGTCTCGAATCAACTTACACTGCTCTTGACATCTTTCAGTTTTGGCAAGATATCTAGTCCAAACCCATCAGCCTGTCCTCGTGTCCTGTTTCCACCATTCATGTAATTTCCAAAGGCAAGAACCAAACCCAGAACTCGCATAACTCCTGATTCATTCTTCAATGTCTAAAATATAGAGGAAAAAAATTCTGTTCAAAGTCCCATTCATATTTATGTTTAATGACCAGATTTGTTGATGTTGTGTTTGGAAATACTTGTATAAAGACTCATATAAAGGAAGTTACCTTCTACTGCAACACGGAGAAGTAGAACATTATTAATATGTAATTTTTTAAGAATGGAGAATGTTATCTCTAAAATGGATACTTAGAAAAAATAATAGAAAATCTGTACAGTATTACCAGACATGACCTGTTGAAAAAAACAAAATAGTAATCCTTAACTGATACTGACATTGTGAATAGTATATTTAATTTCACAGTAAATTAGTCAAGAAGTTCATAAAACACTCAGATTGAACAATTAAAACATTTAATCAAATAAAAGGTATTACATAGTAAAACAAAACAGTTGAAACAGTTTTAAGTTATTAAAATACTGTTGAAAGCTGCGTTCTAAAGCCACATATTTGTTTTGCGTAGGACTGAAAAATTCCAGTAATCTCTTCTGACTAGATACAACATTGCTATCTCTAGCTGATTTTAGATATCAGAGATATTATTAAGTTGCACATTTCTCAAGTCCAAGCAAACACAAGGTTAGCTGAACTGGCATTCCTTTGAAAAGGAGTGATACAGTGACTGTGAAGAGGGAAGATTTTCCTTTAACAAAAGGAGAAGGTGCACTGTTTTCCAGAGACTGATACACACGGATGGCAAAAGCATGATATAATTCAGTACCAAAAGCTAATCTTAAATTCACTTTGATGTTGAAGTACAATCATAAAATGTTCTATTCTGCTATCCTTCAGATTTTTAATGAGTACTTTAAGTAAATAAAGTGAAAACTTTTGAAATATGAGTAAAGCTTAGCGAGATTAAATATCAGAAATTTAGATCTACTTTTTCACAGAGCACAACCTACCTCACACAGTTTCTGTAACAATTCAAGTTTGCGACGGATTGAACCAATGCTTTCTGAAAATGTTGATTGGAACAGGATGCAAAACACACGTTCTGAAAAGTTGGGAATCAGTGAGAGTTCATAGAGGAACCTGTAGAAATGAGTAAAGAAAATTATTTGAGTCACTGTCAGTAGGCACAGGCTTGGGGGGTTTTTTATACATATTTTACTACAGCAGAGAAAGTTCTCTGAAGTGAGCAAAAATGCTCTATCATAAGCATGTTCTTACTGTTCTGGCTTATCCAAAGACTTGGCGTTTTCTTTTTCCTTGGATGCCTTGCTATGCTTTTCTATTTTTTCTAGTTCATCTGATTGTGCTCTCTGGAATAAAGGGAAAAAAAAACCGAAAAATTTTTGTGACTAGCCAAACATCACAGATAAAGATGCCCTTGTAACAAATCAAATTCATAGATTTTTCTTTCCCTTCTAGCATCTGCTTATGGTAAAACTATAAGAGTCCACAAAGTGATTTTAAATATAAATAGATCTGATGGAGAATAGAATATCTTGCAAATAATAATATTGATTACTGGCAGTCTGCAAAATATTTACTCATTCAAAGATGCACTGAGACAATAATCTTCATTCCCAATTCCTTTTCTTTGCTCATTTATGAAGTCTTTGAATTGAAGGACTCAAGAGGAGAGTTGTATTTCTCTTCACAAATTTGTTTGGTTACATTTGAATGTGATCTGACCTTTAAATATGTATTTAAATAATACATTTTTTTTAAATAAATGGAAACAGTTTTGTATTGTTTACTGCAATTTAAATTGTATTTGGGATTTGAAAAAACCTTATATTTGATTTATAATGGAACTATCATACATATAATAAATGAGAACTACTGCATAATTCTTTGGAGTAAAATTATTTTCATTTTTCTCTTAATAAGCCAAAAAAAAATTACATATAAACTGCCTAGTTTCTTGAAGAACCCTGTGACACACTGAAGTCTATTCTTCAATATTCCAATCAATAGAAACTGAGTCTCACTTTTTTCTGTGCTCCAAGCTATGGTAAATTTTTTTTTCCAAACTGTAGTACTGGAAAATGGAATGGCATGGAAAAGAATAAAAGTGAAATGAAAATTTCTCCTTCTGACCTCTCTTTTGACAATCATAGCAGTTTCCAAAAGAGATTCAAAACATTAATCTGCCCAAGAGTTAAAAAAGAGTGTATCTACCTTTGTTCCTTTAAGAAAGCATTACATTCATTTTTTAACTTTCTCCACCATAGAACTTGAAGGTAACAGTGGAAAATTATATTCTAATCACTCAGATAATGGCAAAGCATAAGATATGCTGCATCTGCATTCTCTCTTGAATGCTTTTGCAGGGTTAACAGAAGAGGGATAGAGCTGTTTCAAATCATAATGCCCACTCCATCAGGAACCTGAAACCAGAAAGTTGGGTTTGGACACTTTTTCTGAGATTGTTGAGCATCTTCCCATGTGAAAAGGGAGAAAATACTGATGTGAAATAGAAAGATGAAGAGATTGAAAAATCATTTAGCAAAAAGCCCTTCATAGTTTCTCTTATTACTTCAAGAAGTCTGGAAATGACTGCAAAGCCACCTGTCTTGAATGTCACATATCCTAATATTTAGTCAGCATTTCTGTGGATGTTCTTCAAAGGTCATCTCTAAAGTTGTCTGATCTTATATATTAAATACTTAAACAGATTGGAAATATGGCAAACTTATTTTTTTGTCCAGAAATAAACTTTGTTCTTGACACTAAGAAATTATAATGGTGGTAGTACCTTTACCAAAGATTAATAGATTAGCTGAGGTTTGAAGGGACCCCTGGAGACTGTCTAGGTGAACACTCTGACACAAAGCAGAGGCAGCTAGAGAAGCTTGCTCAGTATCGTGTCCAGCCAGGTTTTGAATATCCCCAAGGATGGAGACCTGACGACTTCTCTAGGCAGCCTGTTCCAGTGTTTGGATACCCTTGCAGTAAAAAAAAAAAAAAAAAAAAAAAGAAAAGAAAAGAGGTGTTTCTATTTAAATGGAATTTCCAGTGTTTCAAATTCAGGAGGCTCACATTGTCCTTATGTTGGGGATCCCTGAGTCTAGCTCTGTATTCTTTACTCCCCCTCCCCAGTCAGGTATTTGTACATACTGGTAAGATTCCCCTGAGCTTTCTCTTTCCAGACTGAGCAACCTCGGCTGTCTCTCAGCCTCTCGTTGTATAACACTTCCCCAAGTCTTCAGCCATCATTGTTGCTCTGCACTATAGCCTTGCTCCACTATGTCACTGTCTCTGGCCCGGGGGAGGCCACACCTGCACACAGCATCCTACACGTGGTCCCGCTAGCGCTGAGCAGGTCACTTCCCTTGACCTGTTTGGTCCTTCTTTATCTGCTTGTTTATAAGGCATCACGCCTTTCTCAGTTAAGGGCTAGGCTGAGGCTTATTTACCAGTTTTTCATTTTAGAATACTGGCAGCAGCCCATACATAACGCTTAGTTTCCTGCATTCCTTACCCCGGTTTCACCTCAGTGTGAAGAAAGAAACTTGGGGATTCAGCCTCTAAAGATACTTTTCTGCATAAAGTCAAGGCAGACATAGGACCTGTGACTATAACTAATGTACTATAACTAATTGTTTCTTGTATAATGCTATCCTGAGAAGGAGAATGTATCCAAGATACTAGGATCAGAAAATTTAATCCATTTTAAATCCAATCTTAGAAGACTCTTCCAGACACAGGTTGACGACCAGAAAAGAGACAACTAACTGCAGAAGTATTAACTTAAATATTGCACGTGCTATTGAGGAGAAGGCTCGGGTTTGGTTTTGTGTTAAAAAAGCAGATGTAAATGGGACATGTCCACACTTAATCTATAACACTCTTACCCAAGTGAGAGTTAAAAGAAAAGAAAGTTTCCATCACTTCTCAAATCAGTAAGACCTCTCTTGGCAATAGGTGAAATTGATAGATTTTAGAAATTAGAAGGATGGCAAGAGACGTAGCATTCTTCCAGTGGTCATGTCATCAGAACCACAGAGGTCTAGGTGTGCAAATGACATGACTGTGTAGGAAGAGACATTTTATTTATTCAATTTACATTTCAGAAAGTTCATGTATTCAATTTACACTTGTAAATTTTGGAAAAAAAAATTAGCTTTTTGTAAAAGTAAACAAGTTCTCATACTAACAATTTAAATTAAGTTCCATTATTTCTGGCCAGTCTGTAAAGTATATTCTCTTCTGTTAAGCTGAAGGAAAATCACTTGACTTTTTTTCATAACAGTTAAAGAGAAGTAAATATTTTAGCACGGAGCATAAAACTAAATGGTTATTTGCAAATATTTTAGAATAAATACTGAGAGTTCCCTCTCTCCTGGCCTTCTACACATAGTGAAATATTAGAGTGCTTATCACAGCCATCTATTACCTAAATGCATGTTCAAGCTCTTAATGTTTCTCCACCTACTCCCATGGGCAAAGGTTAGGCAGACTCTCTATTCCTTATTTAAGCCATTATTCTCAGGTTGTGTATGCAAAGAAGTAACAACTGTCAAAGACACAAAGGCTAAGCATGATCCACTCATGGGCAGGCCAGAGCAAAACTCAAGAGAGAAGGTTTACACCCTTCACCAAAACCAAGAAGTTGAAGTATATGGCCCAAGTTCAGAATCAAACTGGAATTTCAAGTCACTAATTTTGGCTCAGGTATCCAGAATTGTGATCTATGAATACTTTAAACTCTGACAGAAAAGGAATACTGCATCTTTTGCACAGGTATTATTGAAGATAATTTCTCAGAATTTTTACCCGCTTTCTTTATTGCTAATGCATATTTGTTCTCCAACATACAGGTAGATAATTTTAAAAAAGCTTTTACATTGCCCTCCAAATTTGTGTCAAGAGAGAACACATTCAATAAATACTTCTTATAAAAGTCATTAATCTGATTGCATTAGCACCTATTTGAATGTTACTGCTCCTTCTTTCCTTGAATTTTAGCTAGATATAGCTATATAGCATCAAAACTAGAAAAAATAGTATAATGTACTAGAATTTGATATTTACTATATCTAAAATCAGACAGCATAAATCTGACTAAAATTACTGCAAATATATTCAGCTTCAGTTTAATTCTTTTCCCATCCTCTTCCAGAGTATAAATTTAGCCTCTATTTGCTCTTATCAAAGTTCATAAGAGCCCTTTTTCCATCTCACAACATAAATCTTATACATTTCCTGGTTAGCCTTTTCTTTCTCTGCAACAGAACTTTACCTCTGAGTTTAGATCAGTTTAAATGTATGTAATTTTATTTTTTTGCAAACTTGACTTTAAAAGTTTATGTTATATATTTCAAAAACATTGAGTGAGTTGTCTAAGGAATTTTTTCAACACTAGCTGAAACAAGAAGGATATACAGAGATATCCTGGTTAGTAGTATCATATTCTTTTGAAGCTAGATCACCAGAACTCAAGAACAATTTATAGGCTTTGCCAAAAAATAATAAGACATCACATTGTAATTGCTAATTTAAGAAAAGAATCACAAGAAATAATTGAGAAGAAGGTTTGACTCTTAGTGGCAGAGAAGCGTCATGCACTTCAGAGTTCTGGATGCTTTTCTCTCTTGCAAAGGCATTTTGAGGTTTTTGAAAGCATTGACCTAAGTCTTTTAAAGGTAAAGGCAGTGTGGACAATTTACTGGGAGCCTAATTATGAAAGTATGCATGTTTCGTTTGTGATGTAAAAAGATTTGGAAAGTGCAAATCCATAGACGAAAGATGATAAGTAATTTGACAGCATTTTTAATCTATTTTTATGCAATTGTTTTCATGACACAGAGAAGATGCAAGCAGAAGCAGACATACCTTGTTTTAGTGATACTTTAGCTACAACCCCAGCTGCTAAGAGGCAATCTGTTTTCAAAGTAAACATTCACTTATTTCCCAATCACTACATTTCTCATCACAACCAATATGTCCTAACACCATACAGCAACTTGAATGAATTTTACCTGCCTTCTCCCTCTTCAATTATAACTGTCACCTGATAGCATTATTAGAGAGATTGTAAAAGTACATTTAAGTAACAATTCCAGATGTAGTTTTTTCTATTAAGACTCTCCTATTAAAATTGTCTAGATATTAATACATAACTAATTATCCACATGTATTTAAACTCTTCACAAAGCAAGCTACACAACCACATGTAAGAGCTATTTGACCGTGCAGGACAATGCTGCAGTAACACAGTCCTTCTCACTTAATGCAATTCAATTTAATAATATTAAATAAATTATTGAGGGCTTGGGTCTTTGGTGGGGTGTGGGCTTCTTCGTTTATAAAAAGTCACTAAGATATATACAATAACTTTGGGGTTTAACAAGAGTTTAATTCCTCAGTAAACAGGAATTGAACCCTTGGGACTGTGGCTTTTGAAATTAGGGTGTGTTTAGGTTTGGAGACTGCCCAAATTTCATTCACATTTAAGAAGGGAAAGCACTATGCCAGACACATGCAATCAGAAAAAATGATTACATTCTGAAGGAAGACTGTAAAACAAATGCTCCCATATGTTCCATATAGATCAAATAAAAAGACTGAGGATTAGTATAGTGGTATTTAAATATCCAGCAAAAAAAAAAAAAAAATCTCGATCCAATAAATAAACCCTAAGAACTAAAAATTAAGTTAATGGCTACAAAATAAATGAATGCTGCAAAGTTATTCCCACTTACAACACAGGATGAGATTGAGACATAAGGGAGGAGTCAAACATGCCAGGCTCTCTGGTACCACCCATTGCTTACAACTGTTACTGAACAATACTGTTATAATTAGTGAAGCTAGCAAGGGAAGAAAATGCAAGGTCTGAAGTGTTTTGACAAAAGGCTGAAAGGAAAAAAAGAAAACAAAAGTCAACTAAAAAGAAAGCTTCTTTCAAGACATAGTTTTATCAAACAGAAGATCCAGGATTAAAATTCAGCTCCCCTTATAAAACCTTCTCCAAGTAAACTGAAGGCTTTTCTTGTTCTCTGTTTGGTTTTTGGTTGGGTTTTTTGGTTGTGGTTTTGGGATTTTTTCTTTCTCGTACCCAAGCAAATACAATAAAGTGGGAATGATCTGTTTTCCATCCAAAGCAAAGAAACATATTAGACATTCGAAAAATTTGAGGCTTTCCTGAAATTAACATATGGTGTTTTCCTCAATCAGGACATTTCCTAGACATTTTCTGTAATAAGTGAAGGTAATTATGAAAAGAACACAATGACATTTTGTTATTTCAATGACCTGCAAATTTGCAAATAATCCATTATATTCGGATTCTGAAGAATATTAGAGATGACATTAACTTAACATTTGAAAAGTATTAGTACATTATCAACATAAGAGGAACATTAAAAAAAAAAATCTTGTTTACTATAAGAGAGGGAAGTATGCAAAAACTGATTATGACTGCAGTATGTATTCCATACTTCCCATAAGAAAATCTCTCACATTCACTCATATGTAACATATAAAATTAACTCACTTTTTTTTTGAATACTAAAAACTGTATGGAATGGGATATATATGTACTGCATAAGGAAGCTGATTAAAAATAATGTCAAATAAAATACCATAGGCCAAACCAGAAAAGCTGTGCACAAAGAAGAAAAGTGTTCATAGAGATTTGAAATGTTGTTAGAATAGGTTTCTCTTTTGACCATTATCTTCCTGAGCAGTGTTGAGTAACCTAGTTCTTCAGGGATGAATAGTAAAAGTCCTTTCTAGCTCTTGTCAGACTTTTAGTTTTTTCTGTTTTGTTTAGCTCCTCAGTTTTTCTGTAAAGTGGACTAGAGCTTACTATCTCTCCTTTTCCACCCCAAAGTCGATTATTTAGAGGGATTTCATAAATCATCAAATCATTCCAAAGCAGGTGACTAAAAGCTAAAGTCTAAAAACCAAACACTCGAACGGTTTAAAATTAATTAACATTATCAAAACTACGTGAGGGAAGTCAAGGATCCAATACACTAGCTTACACTGGCCTTCAATACCATTCTCTGGCTCATGGCTTTATGCCTTGTATTTCCAGGTTCTTTGGAGGGCAAATAGAAATCCTCCTCATTCTTCCCAGAGACGTCCAGTCAGACCTCCACATATCCAGGCAATGCACTCAGAAAGGGGTAATGTTCACTGGCCTCAGCTGAAGGCAGAAACACGCTTCCAAGATCCACGATTTTGAATTTTTTATGTGACAGGCTTTGTGAAGTTTTAGAACATGCCTGAGCATATTCTGAATCCCTGATTTTACATACCTAGAGGTCAAATCTGTCTGATTATTACTACCAGACATTCAGGAAGCCCCTGGAAGTTTATACTACTTTTTATTACATTACCTTATAGAAATTATTTTCCTTTCAAAGTGTTAAAATTATTTTGGAGCAATCCCTGAAGCAACAATAATTAAATGCTCCAGTTCCACAAAGAGAATTATTTCTGTTATCAAAACTTCTTTTTTTTTTAAATTGAATAGTATTTTTATATTAGTGAAATTACAAAGTGAAGTCAAAGATGTGGAGTGTAAGGTTTGATCCCTTACAAAGATCAAAGACTTCCCCACTCAAGAAGCAAAAAAGGAGCAAAACTAATTTCTGTTTAGTAATTTAGAAGTTGATCGTGTTACTTATGGAGAAATACATGCAATTCATAAAACATACAATGGCAATAAATGCAATTTAAATGCTTAGCATTTTCATTGTGTTTGGGGAAAATAAAGTCACTTCAAAACAGGACTTGTTCTGCAAGCTTTTCAAATATTATTGATGGTAAGTAAAAATACCTTCACATGGATACACAGTATTCCTAAATTTTATGGACTTCCTCTCATTACTCACATTCTCATACAAGGCTTGCAGCGTCTCTAGGTCAACCACAGAGTTGTCCAAGTTCACAACAGCTATAAAAAAGACAAAATAAAAAAGAGTTAGTTGTTCAGGATGATAATCCACCTGCGAAAGAAAGACTGGTCACAATACTCAGCAACAGTTTTTATGACCTACTGGTCATACAGCTTAAGGGTTTTAACTTTATTAATGCCCTGAATAGTGCCGTTTCTAAGAGTATAGCTGGAAACCTGGCAGAGCCAGGTGTCAAGTGTTAAAGAATTCATCTCCCTCCCCCCAAACACACAAACATGATCCCACGAGTATGGCCATAGTCAGAGATCAGAGATAAGCTTTACATCAGACTTTCATGGTCCAGCTGAAAGCATTATAAAAATTTGTAAATCTGCACCACAGCCACACACACACACTCACACAACAAAGCTCATTCCTGTCACTAGTTGACTTCAGTCTTAAACTCATTAATCCATAAGTCAGCCAGTTAACTTCAAAACACCTGACAAGGGTCAAGTCTTCTATGCACTAAGCCGACACGTTTAGTATGGATACAAAATATGCCTTTCCTGTTCCCAACCAATTCTGGCGCCACGCACATACTGTATTTTTTTCAGCATCAAAAAACCACAGTGGAACAGCTCAAACAGAGTAATTTCTATCTACCTAACCTGGATTTTAAAAAAAAAAAAAAATCATTAAGAAGGACACATTTAGAAATGGAACCCTGACTCCCCACTTGTTACAGAAACATTTCACAAGGCATAGGAAATATTTGTGCTAACTACTGAAAAATTGTTCTCAGCTAATATAAAGATTTGCTTTTCGAATAGTGCTTTTCAGTCTTCCTTTTACATATTTTTGAAGCAGAGTGACCATTCCTTTAAAAGCTATATAAATCAAATTTTCCTCATCCAGATTTTATATCTTGAAATTTAGAATGTTGCATTAGAATATATGTGATAGCAATGAATAATTCTTATCATACTATACCATTCTTTTCCTACTCTGCACTTCATTAATTTGTACTCTTTTTTTTCTATAATTGGCTTTGTGTGTGTATGTGTGTGTTGTGCGAGTGCACTTGTACAATAAGTTGAATAATTCCCTAGGCAAGATTAATCTAGAAATTGCAACATTGATCAGAGATAGAAACCCAGCACCAGGTTACTTTCTGTCCTATAAATCCATGTCCTTAACCGTCACAGAGAAATTCTGTATACACCTAAAGACTACAGAATATAATTCAAGCTCATGTGTTTCTGATTGCTCTAACGCATCCTGAGATACCACTCTGAGTCTGGGACTCATCATGCTTCCCCTTTCCAGGCCTGAGACATAGTTTTAGTTGCAGTATAAGAAAATGATAAACAAAAAAGTGTTGATCTGCATTAAACAGAGCAGGCCACACTGTATCTCTAAGCAGGGCACAGAGCTAACTTTTAGGATTAAACCAAAAAATTATTTTTAAATTCTGTATTTTTTTCAGAAATAATGTGTTTTTTCTATTTTTCCCTTACCAGAAAGCAATGTAGCAGATAATGCCAATGTAACAGTTAACAGCTCAGGAAGCAACATGTTTTTTGTTTTCTTTTGGGGGAGGGGGCACACACAAAAAGCTGCTACTAATTATTTGGGGTATTTTTAAGCTTCCCTCCCTCATCCAAGTGTAATAATTGTTGCAACAGAGACTTAAATATGCCCTCTACACAAGGCACGGTATTATACATTGTATTTAATAATCCCTGTTGCTCAATAAGACTATCTGTATGCTTAAAAATGTGCCAAATTTGCCTTGTCGAACCAGACACTAAAATTAGCATGCAAATAGAAACTGGGTCTAGATTGGTTTGAAAGCTCTACTTTAAGAAAACACTAATGTCAAAGCCTACATACAAACAGCTTTATTAAACCTAGGATATATTATGAAACTCAGTTTACACTATCTAACATTTCAGCACTTTTATGCTTATGCAATGTTTTCATATATGGACACACTCACAACCCTTCAACTATTTATTTTGAATTGTTTCTGTCTTCTGCCTGCTCCACTCCCCTTTCTTTCAGAGACTGTCCACTTCTGTGCTAAGAAATTTAACATAAGTTCCTGCCCTGACTTTTGCTCGATGTTAAGATCACCCAAGGATTACTCAGGGAGCAATAGAACACTTTTGTTTGAATGCTTGCAGGAGATAAGAGAACGCCTGGCAAACACAATGGTGCCAGGTCTGTGTACTTTCAACAAAACAGGTATGCAGAAGAGTGTACATACTTCAGGGAGCTGCTTAAAACAAATCAGTCTGAGACAAGGACATGGAGAAGTTAGATCCTAGGATATATCCTCCAAGTCTCCTACTCCAAAGAGAAATGTATTTCTCTATGTTTCATCTAAACCTGTATATGTTCATGAGTAGCACTCCAACATCTCACTAGGATTTTTCCACATTCACTTTAGGTGTGCTCCTCCTACTATGAGGAATCAGGATATGAGCTTCTGTTCTTAGGCAAACCTGCAGCATTGCTATACAGAACATAGCAGTTGGCAAAATAAATCAGAACTATTGCATATTTAATTCCATTATCTGGACAATTTGAATTGAAAAAAACAATGATGTTTCCTTATGTAGCCAAGCTTACTAGCTAAGCGTGCCCCCTACAATCAGCATGACTACACAAACATCTAACCAAAGGATTCCATATGTGGTGGCAATAGAATGATGAAACACAGACAAAGATTAATTTCCTCGTATGAAAATATTTTTAGCCATGCTGCAGTTCCAGTACACTTTGATGCAAACAACTAGAGAAGGGTTTGTATTAGTCTTGCAGTCGCTGGATATTTTCACCCATGTCACTAGTTTAGAAAGTGATTTTTTCTTGTTTCAAAGCTGACATTGAAATTTCCTGGCCTTGACTACTATGAAAGTGAAGAATATCTGTTGGCTTTTGCTCTAACAGAAAACTTTAATCACATCAGACCCAGGAATTTAGTTCTTACTGTCAAGATCTCACAGTTTTGTTATTTTCTTACATTCCTATTGCCACTGCTGCCAATAAAACCAGCATTAGTTTCAAGCCCTAACACTGTAAAATTATTTGACGTGTATATGTATATATATATAAAATTGTGTTTATATATACAAATTCACAGCTATGATTAAATCAAATTTGAACCAAGTATGTCCAGATAAGCACAGAAAAAAATTACAGGAATTACAAATCAACAATTTCTTTTTCTATTTAAACAAGCCATGGTCAACACATGACTACAAAAAATCCACCCAGTAAAACGAGGGGACGGGGATCAATCAAAAACAATTAGTTGATACTATAAATGACAGAGAAGAAGAAGAAATTCCAAAGCATTTATAGCCAAATTAAAGGGTTCGGGGAATTCTGGCTGCTCCTCACTTTCCTGATATTGTCGCTGTTTTAGTCACAATTTACATGGCAATCTAAACGGGTCTCTTTGTAACAGAAATGATCTCTAATGGCAGAATATTGAAATTTTAGCAGAATGGAAGAGTTTCCTTTCAATTCTGTATTTCTACAATATAAATTGAATAATATATATATATATATATACAAACTCACATTAGGAAAGCCAATTTAGATACTAGACTGAAGCTAGAAAGACAAGAAAAAAACTCAAGCAGAGAGACAAAGATTCACTATTCTTATAAATATCAATTGATTTACAATGTAGAAGATATGTCCCTTGACAGGAGGATATGTTGCTGGTAAAAAAAGTGAGATTAGGGCACATGATCATATTCAGAGGCATATATGAACTGAGAACTGATGGATCTTCTTCCATATACATAGAAGACAATTTAGAAAAGAGACAGAATTTAAAAAAACCCAAAACAACAAGAAAGCAAAATACAAAAAAACCAAACACAATCAATTACCACCACTCTCAAGTCTTCAGGGGAAGACAGCAACTAAGCCAACAACAAGATTGAAATTCTGCCAGCAAATGTAATCCTGAAGAGGAAAAGTATAGGAAAACACCACCAGCAGGAAGCTGCAGGATGCCCAATGTATTGTCAGGAAGACTATAAAAGGAAGTTGCTGTGCTTTTTCCTTTGTTAGACAGACCTTTGCTGTTGATATTCATATATCTAGGAGCACATGAACTACCAGCTGCCACTAAACCAAAGCTGATAGGCAATGCAGACACAGCTAACCTACATTTCCCTGTGCCTATGAACCTAAATCCACCAATACTACCACTTATATAAACTATTAGAGAAAATACAACTTCCTACAGCTATCCAGTCCTTGGAAACCCTATTTTGTTTCAAAGTCCAAAACTTTGGAATTTCCTTTTAAAATGAAAAGGCCAAAATTCAATGCTTCCCACTGAGCAGAATTTCAGAAAGAAGAAGTGTTATAAACCAGATCCTTTGGATCCAGCTTTTGTGTCATAAAACTCTCATTAGCACAATCACATATGGATGACTTTCAGAACACTGGTATTCAGTTGAATTCTTAGTCTTAGCCTTCCCTTTTCTCAGGGCAGGTTTCAAATCACACTCCATGTCTCTGGCCTTTCCAAATATGCTTCCTAAGCTTTTCTGTCTCTGGACTCCATCTAAAATTAAGTATCTCCTTCTTGAAACCTCCTGGAAGCACTGCTGTCTTCCAAAAAACTGACTAAGCATTTTCCAAATCCTACTTGACTGATAACAGATTACCATTTAAGTCTCCATAAAGAAGCGGTAGCTGAATTAAAACCACGTCTGAACCTGTCCTGCCCTACTCAGATCCATCCTTCAGGGAGAAAAACAAGCAAACCACCATTCCAAGTCCTTCCCGCTGCTTCCACCTCAATTGACTTCTCCACGACTCTCCAAAAACCAAGCAGTATTGCTTCAAGAGGCCACTCCTTTTTTCCTCCCGCACATCTTTGCCTCCTCACTTTCACATCTGCTCTCTTTCTCCAGAAGAACATCAGGAGTTTCTGCAAGACCTCACAACTTCTCTGACAAACGGCAGAAACAGATGGTCAGTACAGCAAAATACAAAGGCACATCTATTCTTCTCCACTGAGTGAAGGACCTCCTGCTTCTGCAGCAACTAACCACAGCACTCTTACCACACAGTGCTGTGTGTGGCACGGATCTGGGGGTTTCTCAGCCGTCACACCCTCCATGAGACTTTAACATGCAAGATTACAGGATACTGAGAGGTTCCAACTTCCATGGTACTTTTTCCAGGCTTTGATCCCCAGACATTTCTGCTCCACTGAAACCATCTATACCCCAGGAATATCACGTAAGCTGAAGAGTGAAAGAAACTGAAAAAGCATCAACAAATCTTGCAACAAAAATTGATTGTGTTGTTATTAAGAACCTATATCAATATACAGAAACATAGAAACAGTAAGCTGTATATAAACAGAATCTCAAAATTACCACATAATTTTGAGGTAGAATGGTACCGTTAAAATTAATTCAACCAAATTTCATGGGACTTATAATTATTTTGAATTATCGATAAAGGAGATTTGCAAGAAAAAAAAAGGCACGTAAGTAGATAAGTAGGTCCAACGTGTCACTTTGAATGATCTTCCTTGAATTATTATTTCTGAGTTAATTAAAAACAACAGCTTCCTCAAGAATAACGTACAGGCAGTAAATTGAAAATAGTCAAAATCCAATATTAGAAAACTAGCATATTGGCAAAACCTTAAAAAATGGAAAACTCTGATACAAGAAAAAAAGGTCACATAATATATAGCTTGATCAACTTATGCTTTTATCAACAAATAAAGAAAAAGAATAGATACAGAATGTGTACAGAATTGTTCTGTAAATACAGAATGGGAAGTCTTCTTTGACGGGTATCTTTGAAGAAAAATGCAAGAACACGACACATGCAAACACAAGCAAACCAGGAAAAAAGTCTCAATGTAGACAATTTCATCAGGTTCATTGGAATGACTGACAGCTGAACTGCTCAATTCAGAAGTAGAAGAAAAAACACCTGCATGAATATTCTCATCAACAAAAGAGCCAAAAGAGCCTAAAATGATCAAAATGCAATGGCTTCTTTTGTTCCTATAAAGATTGTTCAGATGTAATATCAAGCTACTTGCAAAGTAAACCCAGATTTAGATCCGATAAATACTTATAATTTATATTTTAAAATAAACTAATCTGCAAAACTTTCAGTCTCTTATTGGTTACATAGAAAACCCACAACTTCAACACTTCATATCCCTTGGTTCCCCCCTCCTTCCTACCCCCGCCTCCCAGTTCTGTCCCATCCCATCCCCAGTCTTCACCCCCTCTCCCCTGTCCCCAGTTTTTTCTTTTTCACCCATGTCACTTTTGGCATCATTCATCTAATATTCACAAGGTCATGTTTTTATCTGTAATACTTCCAAAAACTTGACAACTACTGCTATTTTCTTGGGATTCTTCTTTATCTTAAGTAATAGAAAAGTGACTCTCCTATGCAGAAAGTTAAATCCCAAATGGGCCTCTGAAATAAATGTTGTGTTTACACAACAGTGCTAAAACCTTATGTCTCTGTGCTAATGGAAGTTGCAGCAAACACACAAGGGTCATGACTGTATAATTTTTAAAGATCCTCAGAAAATAAGTGAAAGAAAAGAAATCTTAAACATAACTTGCAATATCCCCCTCTTCCCCCCACCCCGCTGAAAATAGGTAGGTGGGGTATGGCTGCACTGAGTAGAGTTAGCATAAATGAATAACTTCATATTATTACTTACCTTCTTGCCCTCAGTACTTTTGTGATATCTTTGTCTATTGAGAAATACTCTAACAATGTCAGGATGAAAACAAAAGTGCACAAAGCACAAGGGAGATTGGATCTTCAAGACGGGTACATACAGCATGGATCAGAGGCAAGACACCACTTAGAACTACTTGCACACAGTTTTACTGTGGCAGTAATTCACCTTGATCTAAAGCTTGTATAAGAAACCAGAACAGTAAACAAAATTTCCAAGCAGAAGCCATGGATTAAGTTGAGCTGTTGCTTCAGACTGTTTTTAAACGACTTAAGAATTTTAAATACCTTCAAGAACGTGCACTCGCATTTCTAGGAAGCAATAAAATAAGAATCAATTAAGCATGAATATGTTTTACAAAATGTGAAGCAACAAAAGTAGAAGACTTCATTGAAAGGAGTGAATCTTTGGCATGATTTTTCTCTTATAAGCACAATTCAACTTTTAGACAGTTGTCCTGTTCCCTAACTTGTATCCCTAATATAAAAACTGTATCAATAGAGGTTTTCTACATACATGCAAATACATATTCACACACACAGGAAAATACATCACCAGATTTTATACAGCTGTACACAGTTAATATAAACAGTTACATTACATACATTTCAAACAAGTGCCTACTTTGTTAAGGACAGCAGTTACTGATTATGTGAAGTCAAACTTCATACACCTATACAGTTTGTTTACAAAAAGTGTGCAAGTTCAGCTCATAGAGAACAAATATATTTTGTTTGACTCAGTATGTCGCCTTCTTGTCTAGGCAGGAAAAAAAAAGTGGAGAGCAATGCTGTAATCCTTTCAGAATAAAATGTTTAAATACAAACACGATTGCCATTGTAGACTGTTTAATTTAGAGAGATTGTATTTCAGTTCTGGCTTTGAGAGGTTTGCTGATTTGACTATAGAGAGTACTTCAATGCTTATCTTAATTGTTTAGATAAGATTTGTTTGAATTTGGCAGGTGAAAAAAACATGGGTGTGGGATATAGGAAGGTTGAGAAAAGACTGGCATTTTACCAGATTATGCGTATTTTAAACTACAGTGCATAGAGGAGCAAATAGTCTCAATGAACCTGCCAGGGGCTGGTCATCGGGGAGTGAATTTGAAGTGCGAGACTGAGCGGCAGGATTCAAGATTTTCAACAAACTGTAAAGGATTACTATGATAACTCCCAAAACACTACTTAAGGCTTAATATAGTACACAAATGCAAATTATGTAAGACACATTTAAGTAAGTTTAAAAAAATTAAATTGTGCTTTATGATTATAGTAGGGGGTTGTTCTCTAGGCAAACTTCCTGACCCTTAAATGTATTTTTAAAGTGTTTCAAGAAAAAGATTTCAATATAAAATTAATATTGGCATATAGGTATATTTTATACGTAAGAATTTCTGTTACAGAAAATAAAATTGCTGCTATTAAAAAACCCCAATGCCCTTGGCTTTTATTTCAGTATCAGTTTGTACTAGGTTTTTTCACTTTCTGCTTAAGCTAGTACAGCATGCCACAGGCATTTCATTTAGAGGTTCTCAAAAGAAAGCTTGTCATACCTGCCAAGTATGTATTTTTTTGGGGTAGACTACTAGAACATGATATCTGAAGAACATATTTTGGGGACGTTTACGTGTCAGCATGTATTTACAGTGCACGTTATAAAAACAAACTGTAGAAACATATCAGCTGCAAAAGCACATATGCAGTAGGTCTGGCATTGTATATCAATCTATTTGAAGACAGACATGATTTGTAGCTTTAAATTCATGAGTCAGGTGACCTAAAACTTGGGTTTCCTGTGTGTTAGTGTTTAACTTTTCTTTTAGATCCATATAGGCTGAAATCCCTTTCAATCTGTGTTTCAATGACATTAAGACCAGGAGTTCCACAGGCTAACTGAAGTACAAGTGATGGTATAATTGGAAGACATTAGCAAGACTGGTTTGAAATACAAATGAGGCTTCGGGCTTCAAATTAATTGAGACTTTAAATTACGTGTGGATTTTTTTCAGAATTCAGATTTGCTGGCTTTTGATTTAATCTCACCTAACCTATTTCTATTCCAACAGCTCACAGTAAACAAAGTCATGTCTAACTCTGAGAAGTGGAGTCCATAAGCAAAGAGACAAGTTTTTTCTTTTCTGCTTTAGGGAGATCATTACAAATTATAAATTTAAACAAAGTGCAGGAAGAGGAGGAGGAAGAAGAGATTTATTTGGAACCATCTGGTAGCGAACTGCTGTATTTGGTAAAGTTATCATGGCAGATACCTACCACACTTTTTTTTTTCCTCCAAATAATAGATTCTCTGTAGTAAGCAGCTAACTTGAGACCTTATCTTTTTTTCTCTCAATTTACCCATAGTTAGTGCATAGTTAATGGAGCTCCCGGTGTGTCCAGGTGGCAATTTAGAATACTTACTGTTAAATTATTTGTCAGCACTAAATGAGCTAATAACTGCCCAGCTCATAGATCTGAAAATGTAATTGCTCTTGAAACATTACCACAAAGGAGAGAGTATCTCAGGCTTTCATAGGACTCTGCTCCCAGCTTACTGCAAATACCTTTATCAACACTGAAAAGAAAGATATTAAAAATAGTGATTAATCCTTAATGAAATCCAGGTGGCAATGCTGATTGGGCTTCAATTGCACTCTTTTGAATCATGATCAATGACTAATCTAAAACTCTCAAGAAGTGGCTAGAAGTTAAAGCAATTTTTGGACTAGAGCTGGAACCAGTGTAGTAGCAAGAAGACCAACAAAGGACACAGCAGAATAACCTCAAGAACTTGTCTTCTATTGAATTGCTTGATCTATTTAACTTCTACAAAGAAAGTTAAGAAACAACATGATTACATACCTGCATGACAAGATACCTGAAAGTAGACAGCTCTGTAATTTCACAGACCAAAAGCATGAAAGAATGAATGGTATCTGTAAATTAATCTGGGAAATTCACTATGGAAAGAATATTTAAAGTGCTAAAAGTGAGGGAAATTAACCTTTTGAACAATGTTTCATGGGATATGTTGACTTCTCCATCACTTAAAGCATTTCTATGAAATCCTAGACTCACCAAAGTCAACTGCAAAACTTTCAGCAACTTCAAAGAAAGCAAAAGGTTGAAGGGTCAGAATTTCAGCTGGAACTCAAGATCATTTATACTGCTAAAATGTTCATATTTATACAGACTAATAGCCTGAGGCAGAAATTAGCAGGCAATATTACATAACTTGCCTTGTTTAGCAGCCAGACTAAATGCTTAGAATGCTCTTTCTAAAAACCTAGATTTGACCTGTATTTTTGCCCTTTGCTAGGTCTCTCTGAAATTCTCTACTAGTCTTCTGTAAGATCACCAAGCCTAAATCATTTTACAGATACTACATGGAATGTTGTTACCATTTGATGATTTACAACATAAAGTACTGCAAGTTCTTTTAGCCATGAAGACACATTTTACCATTCAGAAACAAACTTTCCCTGCTTATGGCTCCAGCTAGCCAGCTGTGTGCGACATCAGTATCCATACTAGCGGAGTTAGCTAGGAAGCACTGCATGGAAACCTACAGGGTTTTGAACATCATGCAAAGCAGGTCCTCGTTTGCCTAAAATTGCTGTACAAGCAGCTGTTTTAGTCACAACTCAAAATGCAACTTTTCTTGGTCAAGAATTACAAAAACAAAACGTTTGAGAGGTTTCCTCCCACATGTAAATTTCTTCTTCCCTCTGTTGAATGGTAGTAATGTCTCACTGAAATAAAATTACATACTCTCAATTTATTCCTCAAATCAAATTAAAATTTTATTTTTGGCACAGCAGAGAGCATATTAGATGTTCCCTAGTATTCTACATATCTGCCCTGTCTGATGTCTGGATAAACACACCAGGGATTTCAATATATTAAGGCACGTTAAGCCTTTCACCAAATATTCTGAAGTTAGAGTACTAAGGAGCTACAGATGCTAAGAAAGTGATGTAATGATCTTGTGATTTTGTGACACCACGTTATAAGTGTGGTGGGATTACGAAAATAATGCAAAAAGATTTTTGGCTAGGTACATGACAGATGACACAGCTGTACTAATTCAAATCACAATACTGTGATAGCTGAGTGCAGACGGATGCCTGTACATGGTTTAAGTTCCATCTTTTTTCACACGCCAAAGCGTTTCTCGAAAGCTGGTATTAATTCAAGGAAATAAAGGCTGGGATAACAACAAAACCAAATGCCCATGTATGCAGAAACCCAAAATACATATATTAGAAGAAAAAAAAACCTAAAAGTTATTTGGAACCACATATGTATATTTATTTCAGTATCATGACTACCTTCGGCCTACCGAGGACTTCAGGATTATGAGAGGCAGTCGATATTGTTGCAGTTCAATAACACTGAGCTATATTTTGTGTCTAGGTAGCAAAAGCAATCGCAACTTCACCAAAACCAGAAAACACATTACACTGAAACAGAACCTAACACCCGTTGCTTGGGGAGGTTTCACGTGAAACGGCAGAACAACAGAAATTAACCTGATCTTTCATTGCCTGCGGATAGCAACACAACAAGAGAAAGAAGAGAAAGCAGTAAGTAGGAGAAATCCAGGTACCTCATATAGCGACAGGTACAGGAAAACCAACATGCTGACTGCAGCATGGGGAGCAGTGGGCACTCAGACTAAGCAGAAAACCGTAATGTCCCCGGCACTCTTTCTTACCCTCCCCTACCACGGATGATGCATGGACACAGCAAACAAGCCACTCTACCATCTTCGCATCATGCTTTCTCTTCCTTACACTCGGAGCTACTGCTTAAAGGAGCTATTCCCTACGTGAGGGCTGTGCCGAGAGGCAGCGCCTCGCGGAGCCGCAAGGTCGAGCGCCTTGCCCGGCGCAGCCCGGGCGCGGAGGCAGCGGCTCCGCTCTGCCGGCGGCCCGGCCGGCGTCTCCCGGGAGGGGCGGCGGGGCTGGGCCGGCGGCAGCGCGGGT
>VWPU01010960.1:0-87897 GCA_013398955.1 Callaeas wilsoni
ATTTGTACATTTTTTTCATGTGGTTTGAAGCTGGAATTATACCAGATCAGGGTTTTTAAAAGTGGTCACCTAGCACTACTGAAGTTGCTGTGCTCCCAACCAACCTCAGCAGCAGCTGCTGTCCCCGTTTGAGGATCAGGATGTTCTGGCCTTGTTTGGGCTCAGGGCAGCAGGCGAGGCTGTGCTTGGCTGTGTGACCCTGGAAAGCTGGAGCTGAGCTCCCGTGCTGTTTGCTAATGTAAAGCAGGACGGTGCCAGGAGCTGCATTAAAGCAGGTGACACCGCCGTGCTGGAGGTGCTGCTCTGCCTTCCCCAGCCAAGTCACCGCTTGGCAGCCCTGCCTGTTTCATGTCATAGGTGTTAGTCATCATCCTGTGACCACGCAGAAAACCTGAGCAGGGCAAATCTTTAAGGTTCCGAAACGGACACAAATGTTTTGAATTCTGTGTCTTTATTTTTGAGGCTATTTCTCTCTTGGCGCAAATGAATTATTTGGTTTAACAGCACAAGTGTTGGACTGAGGTAAGAGGTTATTTAGCTCTGGATTCATCACTGCTGACTCAGCTGTAGCAGCATAACTTTATATTGACAGAGATTGAGCCCAAACACAGGGACTACATCGAGAGGTGGGAAATTGGCTTAACAAGCAAGAAAAAAGACCATAATATGAAAAGAGAATTAAGATGTGATGAATTTACAAAGGAGAAAGAATCTTAAGTCCTGTCAGCCTTTTTACAACATCGAGGAATGAAAATGGATCTTATAATGACAAAGAAGAGTAATATTTGAAGCTGTCCCTAGAATACATTTCAGTGCAATTCATCAGCTACTGTAAAATAGTGAGGACAAGGACACAGCAGGGTAAAGGATGGCTCCAGGAGGCACAATAGATGTTACTTGGAAAACCAGACTTTTACTCCCTATAATCCAATCTTTTCACTACAGTGGTCAGCCAAAAAAAGGTGAACTAAACCTCATTTTTAATTTTACATTATAAAGTTTTAAAGGGGTTTTTTTTATGTAGTGTGCACTTGGTTGGGTTTTTCTGCCAGGAAGGCTGTGCAGTTCACCGCTAATTCAAGGAAAATACACATAAAGTACTGTCCTTAACTCATGTAAAGAAGTCTGTATTTGCAACAAATACACGTTTTCCAGTGAGAAATTGTGCAAATTGAAATAGAGTGAATACTGCCCATGATAGTAACAGTTCATGGACTTGTGCCTAGCTACAGCACAATTGTCCTTTTTTTAACGAGGTGGAAGGTTTTTTAATAGAGAATATTGTTCTGTATATCTTACTCTAGGTAGCTGTTTTTACAGTTCAGTACACTTGAGCAAACTGCAATTTTCCTCTGTAAATGCCTTTTCTGCTACAAACACTGGCAATTCATGTATTTTGGGTGCCAGAAGGGCTTTCATCTAATGGTCAGAACTTAGTCATCGGATTTTCTTGTGTGAATCAACTCAAGTTATTGTGTCCATCTTTCACTCATCTGCTTGAAGGGGTTAAGCTGCATGAATCAGTAACAGTAGAATATTGGACTTTTTTGGATGACTTACACCACAGCATACAGAATCTCTAAAGGATGAGCCACTTGGCTTGTTGTATGTCATAAAAATGAAGTTTTTATTAGAAAATTAATTCCTATATTGGAAAGTGATGGCTCACCATACCAATCAGCAGCATTTTGGTATCCAGTTTGGCATTCCTTGTTGGGACCGCATTCCTGGGATGATACTGTCTCACATAATGTTTAAACTGATCTTCTTTTAATTAAATCTGGACTAGATTGGTATCTGTTGGTGCTTGCTTTGGGTCGAGTACCTGTAATACTATCTATTTTTTCAGATTGATTTATTCTCATCAGCACTTGACAACAGTTTACTGGAATTGCCTTGCATCGCTTCAGACATCAGAAATACTTTGTTAATGTTTAAGCCATGGTTACACTGCAGCTGTACACCTTACCAGCTCCCTTCATAAGCACTGGTGTAAAATTCATAAAGTCTAGTGTAGAACTGCAGCAGGGACGGTATTATCTATCAATGCTGTTTATGTCATTGTGTCAGCACTCTTGCAGGGGATAGGATCATGGTGTGCTTTGAGTTTTGCCCCTCTTTTGCAGTCTCTAACCTACAGGTTCCTTTTTTCCAGCAGTTGAAGCTGGTTGTTACTTGTGCCCTGTCTGTAACACCACACTACCATAGTAAATCCATTCCATAACTCCATTCTCACATGAAAGGAAATAAACACCAGACTAAGTAAGTCAATAAGTCTTCTGTTACTATTCCTCCATAGTTTGCGCTTTCAGACTTTTTCATGACCCCTGTTGTCTGCTGTTAAGTGACTTTAGTAAGTTTGTGGGAGTTTTTTGGTTTTGGGTTGGTTTTTTTTTGTTGTTTGGTTTACTGGTTTTAATGCTACTGACCACTTAAACTGAGATTCAATCCTAGAGTTCTTATAGTTGCATCTTCAGTGACAACCCCAGGGAAGATCCTTAAACCCTTGCAGTTTTCCCACTTATTTTGCTCTCTGGGGGTAGCAGCATCTTCAGTGCTTAGTCTAGAAGTCAATGGTCTGAATTTAAAGATTCACTTTGACAAGCAAAGACGACTTTAATCCTGAAAAGTGCCAAGTCTGCATCTATTGTGTTGCTTTCAGGGTTCACTAATCAACACAAAAACACAATTCACGCATCTCATGTTTGGCATAAGATATTTATGGGATAGATGGTAGCTCTTGTACTTTCCCCTTTATCCAGGAGAGGGCTGCCGACTGCTAGCTGCAGAATGGATTTTGTGGTCATTTCAGATGTACTTCTTAGAGAGTGCTGTGCAATTCGGCTAAATATCAAAATTGCTTACATATTAAGCGTTTTTTAAAGACATTTTATAGAATTGTTAAGGTTGGAAAAGACTTCTAAGGTCATCAAGTCTGGTCATTAAAAATTTTCAAGTGAATGCACAATAATCATAAAACCACAAAAGACTGATGTAGAGTTGATGTGATTTTAAATGCTTGTTTAGTGAACAGAATTAGAATCCCCCAAAACAGGAGTGTAGGAAACTGCTGTAGGCCTACAGTTTAACAAGGTAGTGCTGGATGTTATTTGCTGTTGAAGTTTTGGCTTGATTTGATTTCTGGTTACCAGTTCTAAGTGGAAAATGAGTCAATTAAATATGGAAATGGTTGTAAATGTATAAATTTTCTAGGAGATTTTCCTCATTGTATTCCTGATTTTTAAGGAATGAGAGTAGCCCTGCCAAGAAGAACTTGGGGGTAGTGCTGGATGAGAGGCTGGACACGACCTGGCCATTTGCACAGGCAGCCCAGAAAGCCAAACGTGCCCTGGGCTGCATCCAAGGCAGTGTAGGCAGGTCGAGGGAGGGGATTCTGCCCCTCTACTCTGTTCTGGTGAGACCCCACCTCAAATACTGCATCCAGCTCTGGGGTCCCCAACACAAAAAGGACATGGACCTGTTGGAACAAGTCCAGAGGAGCCCACAGAGATGCTCAGAGGGCTGGAGCACCTCGGCTATGGAGACAGCCTGGGAGAGCTGGGGGTGTTCAGCCTGGAGAGAAGAAGGCTCCAGGAGACCTTCCAGCACCTTCCAGTGCCTAAAGGGGCTACAAGAGAGCTAGAGAGGGACTTTGGACAAGGGCATGGGGTGACAGGACAAGAGGTAATGGCTTTATATAAGAAGACAAGTTTAGATTGGATATTAGGAAGAAATTGTTCCTGTAAGGATGGTGAAGCCCTGGCACAGGTTGCCCAGAGAAGCTGTGGATGCCTCATCCCTGGAAGTGCTCAAGGCTAGGTTGGATTGGGGCTTTGAGCAACCTGATCTAGAGCAGGGGGTCAGACTAGAAGATCTATAAAGGTCCCTTCCAACCCAAACCATTCTAGGGTTTTATAATTCCATAATGGGTTCAAGCTCTTGTGCTGCTCCCAGGACTCTTGAGTGACACCTTCAATAAGCCACAGACATTGGAAACATCAATCTCTACAGGGCCTGGGGTAGGCAGGGAAAAGCAAGAGAAAGAGGGGAATTGCATAGTCTGCCTGCAGTGCTCAGAGCAGGGGTTGTGCAGAGAATCTGAAGCCTGTGTGATGTTATACTGAAAGCTGCTGGACCGAGTGAAGTTCTGAAAACTGATCATTTAAAAGCAATTTCATAAGAAGCTGTTCAGTGTCTCTCTCATTGTCTTCAGGTTGCATGAAAGCTCCTGTAAGCCTTGATGTGAGATCTGAAAGCCATCACACTTGGTTTGCACCACTCCAACTGTGCTCTCCCCAGGGTGTCTGTTTGAAGAGCCACCTGTGCTGAGCTGCTGTTCTCAGTAAATCTGCCCAACGGAAGCTCTCTCTTGTGGGCTGTTGTGCTGTGGGATAGAGTAGAGACCAGCGCCCTAAAAACCTTGAATTCTGTCTGATTTGTCTTAGTTTTAGTTTTGTAAGTATAAGAGGTAGGTTGAAAAGCCCTGAAAATAATGTAGTCTGCTTCTTTTCTTTTTTTCCCTCTTTTTTTCTTTTTTTTTTTTTTCTGTATTTTGTGTTTGATTGCAATCTTGGCTCTAGATTTTTCCAGCTACTGCTAAATTATAAATCTGGGTAGTCACAACCTGACCTGTCAAATACTTTAGTCCGTCCTCTACCAGACAAACAACCAAACAAAGCTAAGCAGAGACATGTAGGTGCCCGTAGCAATTCGCTGGTCAGAAATCCCAGGAACCCAAGGTCCATGGGGATTCAGTTTTAAGTTCAACGTGTACGTGGGGTTCTTGTTCTGGTCCCCTTTCCTAAACTCTTCTAGTCTTTATCTGAGACTGGCGATGCCTCTGCTTTCTCCAGTGGTTCTCTTCTCTCACTCAGATCTGGTCTTTTCACTGGATTTCTGCCACTCTGTCACAGAGGGCTGGGCAAACGTGGCCAGTGTCATTTATTATTAGGGCAGCCTTGCTCCATGTGGTCACACAGACCTCCTTTCCTTAGGAAATCAGTTAAAAAAAAAGTAGAAAACTTCCCAGCAGATGGAAAGGCCATGATGTAGAACTCCACTTGTACACTGTGAACACACTAACTGAAGGGGAATAAGTGCCAATTGACTCGGTTCTGAAAAAGAGGTGCACATTTGGAAGTCAGGAGGAGATTAACATCTCTGAAAATACTGAAAAGGCATGATTTGGCAGAACAAGGAAATAGTTTTGGTTTGTTCAGTGATCATTCCCAAATGTGTACATGAACTGTGTGCTCTGCTTGCCCACCCACTGGAAAGTGGTTGCAGAAACTGTATAGAATAGCTCTAAACAAAGGTTCTTGGTGTCAAACATGAAAGATAAGATCCCAAATGAAGTGTTCTTGCCACATTTCCATTAAAAAATGATGAATCTATGACGTAAATGCTGCAAATTAGACAACAGCAGATTCTCATCTAGCAGAAGTGACTTACAGCTCTAATTTAAGTAAGCAATAACCAATTTTCTAAGGTCATAAATAATGGTTATTGTTCATGTGTTTCCTGATTTCCTTGTTCCTGGCCTTTCACATTTGTTCTTTACATTTAAAGTACTAAGCACAGAGATTGATGATGTTATTTCCTCTTTACTTAAATACATCTTTTTCATTTCGTAGAGAAAAATGAATCCATGAATTTACTGTCTGTAATAAAAGCTAATTCTGCTCATCTCTTCCCTCCATTTAAGCTACCAAAGTATTACAATTCTGATTTGGGAAACAAATTGGGACACAAGTTGAGAAACAAATGGAGCCACAGATCTTTGTCACATCTGAGAAGAAATTCTTTCAGATCTTCGTGGAGATCCCTTGGAGACAACAGTGTCCAGGGTGGCTACAAGCCTTCCTCTCTGAAGCGCAGCAGCACTAAATTAGATCTGTCTCCTTGTCTGGAGAACTTGTGTGCTGCTTGGCTTTGTGAAAGAACCGCTCTATACATAAAGGACAAGGTAAAACTGTACACATAGAGCACAAAACCAAGGTTAAAGCTGCTGTCTAAAACTGGGCTTAAATGGAAGACCCTTGCATTTCAATTTTGGCTCTGTCCCTGGTTCACCAGATCACCTGGATTAAGTAACTCTTCCAAGACCCCCTGTTTCAGCTACAAATGGTGCAGAAAGGGACTCTGGCAGATTTCTCCTGCCCGCGCTGTGCCCCTGGAGCAGATTACTCCTGCCAGTTTCCCTCCTTTCTCCTGAAGGTTACCATTCCCCGGACATCCTTGTGTCCCTTTGTCTGCTGCTTTCCCTCACAGGCAAACAGATCTGCTGAAACTCTCCATAAAGGGCAGCCAACATTAGAGGGAGGTGAGACCACCCTTCCGAGGGAGCAGGAATAACAGGAAATGCCTGAAAGCAGTGGAATTGCTTGTTCAATGAGCACAGTGGAGCCCAGATACTCATCTCTGAATGCAGCTGTCACACTCACTGCCCTGTGAAGAGTGCCATGAATGTGCAAAATAGCATCACTATTTTATAGTTTGTTTTCCTGTGTATGACTTTTTGTACTTTGGCTTCGTGACTGGCTGCAGTATGTGAAAAATCTGTAGTGAGATCCTAGTGAGAGGTCTGCTTGAAAAAAGTCCACAACTGAAACAGAACATCTCGGAGTGAAGTGAGCGAAAAGTTGTTTCCACGGTGGAAGGTTCTCTTCAAAGAGAGGGAGAACCACTGAATCACCTTGTGTGCCCTGAACTCGGGCTGTGATTTCAGCGAGGCACACTGGCAGCACCAACACCTGCCAAGTTAACCCCTCGTTGGCTTATGAGCCACGTCCTCGTCACATCTAACCTGATAACCTGGCCAAGCATGTTTCCCTAAAGGCTGAGAGACGTTCGACCAAAATCACTACAAATCACCCAAATACAACGCCTTGAGCTGCATTCAAATGTACCATTTATCTGTGGAATCAGATCACAGTGTAAAACAGTTGTTTGAGCAAGTTAGAGAACTTTTACAGCTTAATTAAATTAAGGGCTTTTCTCAGCGTGGAGCTCCTGGCCAGCACTACCATCCCACAACACGAAAGCTGACAGTGTGCTTGGTGGCTGTGTTTATCTGCCAGAACACCAAGAGGAAAGCACCAGGGTGAGGACTGGGAGATTTATATTCTCTTTCCAGCTTTTCCACAAGCTTCTCCTGTGATTTACAACTTACCACGAGTGTGGTGCCAGATGAGCTCTTCCAGCTGCAGCTTTTTTAACCATAACATGTTGTAGCTGCTGGTTCTTCTGGACATCCAGTGGTGGAAATGGCCTGAGGGAGGAGGTCAGAGCCCTGCCAGACCTGCTGGTGTCTCTCCAGCCGTACCTGTTTCCCATCCTGCTTCTGTTTTCACAGCAAGGTGTTGAGCAGCCAAGCACGGTATCTTTTTAACCCTGACCAGCTGTAACAATTCTTGATTATACTCTAAAACAGGTGTCACAAAAATAGTCACAAAAACCCCCAATGAAAAGGAAACTATAAATAAGTGCAGTGCCATAAATCTGTGGGACAGCTTTGAAAAAGGAGCACCAAGTGGTCCTCATCTCCCTTTCAGAGCTCAATTTACAGTTGAAAACAATAAAGTGCTATTTCAACTAGGGTGTTTTTGGTTGGTTTTTTTTTTTCCTGGCAAAATGAAGGTTTAGGCATTGATTCCTATTGAATTTAGGAAAATTCTGCTTTGATTTCAGAGGGCTGCAGCAAACTGCTTGCTAACTTTTCTGCTAGAGGTGTGCTGTCAGTCACTCCTGCTCCAGGTGGAACAATGAGTGTGGGCATAAATCTTAAATCAAAATTTCCACAGGTGACTGGCATACCCACAAGTCTTGAACACCTGCAGGAGCCCCCTTGCACAATGTGCCGGGTGCCACTTCTCTCACAGTTGGGCTTCATTGCAGAATTGATACTTAACAATACCTGGCAAAACCACAGATCCTCAGGTCACAGACCTTTACTTCCTGCACTGACAGGCTCAGGTCTTTGCTGTTTCTGTACCCGAGATATGAAAGTTTGAAATAAAACCAGATTCTCCATGGGGGGATTGTGAAAGAAGTGGTACATAGTGGTTTTTTTCTCTGTGAGAGCTGTGGGGAAAACTGAAAATCTGTTTGTGTGGGAGAGGGGAGATTTAAAAGACACTTTAAAAGTGAAGTAGGATTTCTTAGAATTAAGAATGAACCAGTTCTCAGCAGTGTTCTGAGCACTAACCTAACAAACAGTTGAAATGAAGTTGTTTTCTCCAAAGCCAAGTGCTAGATGTTTCCAAACCATCTGCATTATAAATTCAAGCTCCACAAACTGAACTACAGCTATCATTAATATCATGATGTGTGAGAAATATATTAGCTGTGACACCTCTTGCATACAGGTAAGATTTTTCCCTCAAAATGTTTCTTTTGGAACGGTATTATATCAGCCCAGCTGTATTATATCAGCTACATATGTAGCTTCTTTAGGTGATGGAAGGTGCTAGAAGGTCTCCTTGGAGCCTTCTCTTCCCCAGGCTGAACATCTCCAGCTCTCTCATCCTGTCTCCACAGCAGAGGTGCTCCAACCCTCTTAGCATCTTCCTGGCCTCCTCTGGACTCACTTCAGCAGGTCCACATCCCTCTTATGCTGGGGCCATAGCCAGCTGCTGTGCTTAAAAAAAATATAACAAATGACTCTGCCTTGCTCAGCTTCACCCCAGTAATGCTCCCTCTCTTGCTGCAACACCAAGAAACTGCATTTCTGTCTGGAAAAATGAGTCACTCACTCTGAGCAAAAGTGGTGTGTGACCACTGAAATGTGAGACTTCTCGGCAGCTTGCAAGATTTGGCTCTTTTGTCCACTTCTTAGAGGTCAATAGACGTTTTGGTGCTGCAGTTTCATGCAAGTCCAGATCAGGGCACCATGGGCTCAGCTCTTGTGGGTTTCTCTCAGGCAGCACTTGGGCTCGCCTTCAGGAGCAACATCTGTGCATGCACAGAGGCCCCTGGGCCCAGCAGCACATGTCAGTGGTGCCCATGAGGCAGAGACCTCAGCGCCCCTCGGGAAGGCACCTTTTACACCTGCATTGTCTGTAGTGTTCAAATTTGAGTGTGCATCAGCAGTTTCTTCACACGTGAGCTCTGTCCCTGCTCCATGCTGTCATGCTCAGCGTGGAGAGGGATAACTGGGCAGCCGATGTGAAATCACCACCATGATCGTACAGTTGTATCCTGCAAAACAGCATCAGATCCCATCAGATTTAAATAAAGCCTGGATTTTGGGACCATCTGTGAATGGCCAGCAGCTGGCATTGCTGGCATTTGTATCTGTTCAAGCACTTACAGTTTTGTGATATTTTTTGAAAACTCTTGGGATGCATGTCTCTTCCCTGCTCAGTTATTCCCTGTCACTCTCTGATGGTATCTGTACTCACAGCGTAAAGAAAGTGATGGACTCATTTCCTTAGAATTGCCTTTAAAATGAGGGGATTTTATGGAAGTGACTTTGCTTTCAGAAAAATCCCTCTCAAATCAGACGGAGAAGGTGATGCCAGCTGTTCACTGCCTGCCTTCTGCTTTGTTTACAGTTCTTTTTATTCTCTCTCTCTCTTTTTTTTTTCCCCTAGTTCAATAAGTGATGCACTCTGACCGCACACGCTCGGGGGTGCCGGGTGCGGACCCCGGCGCTGTGCCTGCGGTGGAGGTGTTGTGCCACCAGCCCGAGCAGAGCCAGCCCCTGCCTGCCCTGCAGCTGCGAGCGCGGGATGCACACCCATGCACAGCCTGCCTTTCATCTCTCCGCTCTGTGCCAGAAGCACCAGCCGCTGAAGGAAAGGAGGCTGAGACAGCCCCCCCAGGCCACCTCACCGTGCGGCCTCACCCGCTCTCCAGCGCTCATCTCACAGCTGGGTCACCTTTCCTTATGATTCTACTGCTCTGGCAGCTAGCTGGGTCAAGATTACCAAGGAGCTTTCTGATCGAGTGTGAAGGAAGTGAGGACACACATACCGCTGCTGTTGTGGTGGTGTTTTCTTGTTCATTGGTGGGCGTGCTGTTAAAACAAATGAACCTTTGTTTCTTTCTTTTTTTTTTTTTTTGGCAATGTTTTATAGACATTCTGATGCCATTCAGAGAAACATAGGCAAGCAGGCGTCTTTGTAGCTTTACTGCAACATTTGCTCATGGAGTGCAAGGATAACACAAGGGTTTTTAAGAGGGATATTTTCCCTCCATATCTTCTAGACTGTGCTATTCCAAATAACTTTGTGTCTTTCTATTCTCCTTCCAGGTACCTGTGACTCCTATCCAGTGGTGAAGATGCTGAGAGCAGCATCTTGGAGGAACAAGGCCATTTTACATGTCCCATGCTGTAGAATGCCTAATTCTAAATTACAGTCTTGTGTCAGCCTTGCCAAATTCAACAGTCACATTAACGATAGATACCTCTCAAAATTGGAATTTGTTTCAGTTGTGTTTTATTTTTAAGGAGATGAGTGAACCCACAAGAATTCCCTCTGCAGGATATATCTTCAGTCATTTCACCACTCTTAAGAGTAAACTAACTGCTGAGTTATTTGTGACCCTTCTCAGCCCAGCTGGTGTATACCTGATCATTTCCTGAGACTGTGGTGAGGGATAAATCAAGCATCTCCCTTCATGCTGAGTGTTGGCACAGAATTTCTCTGAGACTCTATGAAAGAGAAAAAAATTCAACACAAACCATAATCTGTCCCATATCCCAGATGAGCTACCCAGCATTTTAGTTCTCAAACCAATTCTCCTCATTGTGCCTCTCAGTCCTGATGCTCTTCCTTATTCCTCCTCCTAAAGCTCATTTCTTCCATCATGCCCATACGTAACAAGTTGTGATCAGCCAGGTTATATCACTGCATTTCTATCACTGTCCCTGGGGCTTTCTCACTCCTGAAGGGTGATCTGGAGTAACAGTCACACTTGAGAAGCAAGAAAAGTGTTGTTAAGGAAGGTGGAAAGCAGCTGGTGCAGGAAAGGGTAAAAGTTGGAGGTGGAAAAGAGGGAAGAGAGAGGACAAAAGACTAGGAAAAAAGCCATGGCCAAGCCTCGAGTCTGAAAAGCAAAGTTTACACTACAGAGTGACTGTGGTTTAAATGCTGATGACGGGTTTGAGAGGCAGCTCTGACAGAGAAATCTGCCCAGCTGGCTCTGCCCAAAGGGGTATGAAATGAACCTTGTTGGTCTTTAGGGCTTCAGAGGTAGAACCTCCCAAAAAGCTCCAAGTTCTGTTGAATGTTTTTTGTGAAAATACAGTGCTGTAATCTCTTTGGGGATGGGAAATCAAAGTCTGAGCTTTTTCTGAGCAACATGCTCAGGTACAAGCCTAGCCAGGGAAAGACCCAGGAGTAAATTCCTTCTGCATTTGATTTGAGCCCATGTGGGATGTTTAGGTTCAGGGCAGCTGTTAGGTCCTCACCCCAGGGCTGGCTCTGGAGGTGACCCCATGCAGCCATGATCAGGTATCTCCACACAGCCACTCACCTGTGCTTTGGAGGAGATGGAGACTGGGTGTCTGCTCAAATGGAGTGAGGACCTGCTGTGGCACCTCTGTGTGACTGCAGAGCACCTTCCAAAACCACCAGGATCCTCTGCAGCAGTAGGAAATTTCCATCACGCCAGGTATGCAAGAGAAATAACAGAAAGCATCTCCGCAGTCTCGTGAGATATATCCAGAGATCAGCAGTTATCTTGGGTTAAATTATGTGTTTGGTACATTTCTGTCACTTATGGGCTTTTTTTAGACTCTTCAGAGGACCCTGGCAGGTCTGGGGCTCCACCAAGGCTTCTTTTTACATCACTTGTTTGGGTTGAGTCAAAACTGCTTCTCAGTAGCAACTTAACCTCTAATTTTTCAGAATTTAATCTGAATTACTGCCATGGGGCCAGATCAGTGGGGCTAGTGACCTGCTCACAGTCTGATGCAGAGGCAGCCAGGCTGGGCTAGAGCTGAAAACTGCCTCTTTGATCTGCCTAGTTGGAGCTGAGGGAAGCCAGAGCATAGTGGATGGGCTGGGGGCTTCTACAAGCCACATCTTGCATGTACTGCACAGTCTCCACTGTCCCAAAGCAGAGAGGATAGGGACAAAACCACCAGGCAATACATCCAGTTGTGTTACCTATTTGACTCAGAAGAGCAGGCAAGTTTGGGCAGAATCCTTTCTGGGATCTACAGAAACCGCTGGAAAAGCAGACAAATCCTGAAGTCCTGCCCCCAGGCTGCGACCCCAGGTGTGTCACAGCCACAGCAATAGTGCTGCTACTGTGAAAACAGCCCTCCTTGGTCTGTGGTGATAAACAAATGACAGCAAAGGGGGCGAAACTTCATAGTTTTGTAAACTTTCCCAACCCACGTGCACAAATGAGCCGGCTGTGCAGAGGGAGCATCTCTGCAGCTGCAGAGGATGCACATGCAGGGGACCGTGCTCAGCTAAAACCTGTGTGTAGGTGTAGGAGCCCCTTTCCCTATGGCTATACCATCATCCCAGGGCTAACCCATCCTGGGCCACACTCACGGTGCATATTTGGGACTGAAGAGTGGATAATGGGAATTTTCTGTGGTTTCTTTTGCCCCAACGGGCTCCCAAAATAGGTTAAATGGGTAAAGGCTTTGTATAAAAGTGTAATATTCACTGGGAAATTAGTTCTCATGAAACATGTAAGGTGTTAGCAAGTAAGAAAAGCACTTTAACCAAAATAACCAGGTGTTTTCTGTGAGCCTGTGTGATGGGGAAACTGAAGGGAGCAGCAAAGCATAGAGGGGATGAGGTACTGGCCCTGACCCAGCCAGGTGGGAGGGCTGGAGGGAGAGTTCAACCTCCCATCCCAAGGGTGAAGGGGGTGTATTTGTGGTTCTTGGAGAGGAAAAAATGGATTTCTGTGGGTTTAGACTATGATTTATTTATTCATGTTTTCATGAGCTCAGTTATAATGTGTATTTTTAAGGGGAAGTGTCTTTATCAGTCTGGCATTTCTTTGAAACGCCTATGCTGCGGCAACATGTTTCTTTGCACTTCTCAGCCTGGTGGTTTTGAAAAGTGGGTTTTAAACTCATTTCTCAGTTTTCACTCAGTTTCTGCTGGGTAAAAGGACGTTATCTATTTATTTCAACCTGAATTGCAAAGGGCTTTTTGTTTGTGTAACCCCCCAGCCCCCTGCCCCATTCTCAGAGAGTGTAGCACCTCTGAGATGAAATTGAACATGGGCTGGAAATGAAGTGGTTAATCTTGTTTTTGAAATTGCCAATGTTTTTAAATTGTTTGAGACCCCCTATGTGTATTTTGAGGCTCTTTCTGTATTCAGAGGCAGGGGAGAGATGAAGGTGGGGAGAGGCAGAGCGAGAGAGGGGAGTGGGTTTGTGCACCAGCTCAGAGCCCCATTCTGCAGCCCAAGGCAGAAATCTTTCTCATATTCTGCAGACAAAAAGCGAGTGAGAGATGTGGGCATATAAAAGAGAAAAAAAAACACTTTTTTTTCTTTTCACCAGGATTTCTCTTTCCCAGTGTAGCCAAAGGTACGAGCCTGTGTAGTGACTGAGAGGCGGCGATTGAACAGACAGCCCATTTTCTAACAGACAAATTTATTGAGTACATGCACAACTAAGAAAAGCAAAGCAAAGCAGTGATGTCCAGGCTCCAAAAACAAGATCTCACCAATCCGCTGGCCAGACGTCCTGGGAATCTTGGGAACCCGGAGGTGGTGCTGCAAAGGTCCATGTGGATTCAGCTCCTTAAAGTCCATGGTGATTACAAGGTCTTCTGTTCTGCTCATCTTTTACCATCTTTCCAAGTCTTTGAGGCTGTTCACACTGTTCACACCCCTGCTGTCTTTAAGGGGTGCTTTTCCAAGCTCAGGTGTTACATTTCCTTCTCCTTCCTTCCAAAGACACTGTCCTTGGCTTTCCTTATCCCCATCTCCTTGGCTTAAGGACTCTTAAATCACACAAGTGCAGCTTCTTAACATTAGCATTTGGGGATAGGAGGTTAAAAACCACGTTACTTATGCTAACTTTTGCTTCTTTACTATGAGGGTGATCAAACAATGAAACAGGTTTGCCCAGAGAGGTTGTGGAGTCCCCATCTGTGGAGATGGTCAAGGCCCAGCTGAACACAGTCCTGGGCCATCTGCTCTAGCTGACCCTGCTTGAGCAGGTGGGTTCAGAATAAATGAAACCTCTCAAGAGGTCCCTTCCAACCTCAACCATTCTGTGACTCATGCCATCTGCAGGCTTCTTGGCCTGTCCTCCCCTCCTGGGTGGCCCTCTGGTAACAGAGGAGGCCATCCCTCTCATCAAGGTCTGGCATGGCGTGTGTCCCCACCGCTCAACGCCTACTGGGTTGCAGCCAACAGCGGAGCCAAAAGATCTTCTTGGTGGCAAACACAGAGGCCAACCCAGTCTTGCCCTTGACTATGGCAGGAGGCGCTTGGCCAGCCCCAGTCCTTTCACCTGGTTGTCAATGCAGAGCTTCACCTGCCTCATCCGGTAACAAGTGGCTACCATGGCAAAGCACACACAGATTTGCATGAGCAGTATAACTACAACGGGGTGCAGCAGCGCGTTGAAAATGCCAGTGGCCGTGGGGGACCAGCCAAAAAATACTTCCCACCAGTGGTGTTCTCCCGCCCTCTTAATTCGTTCCATTACCTGTTTTATAACTTTACCGTCATGGTGAACTGTTATTAGGATCTTTTTAGCTTCGGCCTTGGCATTTTCTAGCAGCTGCTGCAAATTTGCATGCTCTAACATTTCTTTTACAAGTGATAAATCCATACCGATGGGGGTTGGGGTTATACTACGATACAAGGTATAGTTTCTGATTAGCAACTGGCTAGTAAACACAGGTGGTTTATACACAAAATCACAGCCTCTAATAGTAGCTACATTGCAAGCACACATATTCGAGTCGTTAAACATGGTCTGGTTATAAGCTTCATTAATTTGCACGTATTTACACATCGTTCTGAAGCACACACAGCCTTTCCCTACGTACACTAACACGGTTTTGTTACTGCTCTGGGGGTTGATCTCAAAGTGGCACACCCCTTCTTTGGTGTCAAAGCACACATCACTCGCCTTAAGGGCATCATCTTCGCATATGAATCCCAGCCCCCTCTCCAAAATGCAGGCTTCCAAATCTACCGTCTGCCACTTCCCGTCAGACACCCTGGCCCACATGCGGTGGTCCAGGGGGTAGACCACAGACCCGTTTGTGTTAACCCCCAGGGCCACGATGGGGTAGACCTTTTCGATGCGAGCCTCCGCCACGGTGAGGACATGGGCAATGACTGCGTTGAGAGCCTGGTTGTGGGTGAAGTTGACGAGCCTCCACCAGGCTTGGAGCTGCCGCTCCTTCTCTGTGGCCGCGTCCCACACAATCTTTCGGATTTCAGTGGGCAGGACGCCGTTGTCACCGTCTCTCAGGATACCTGCAACGACACTCTGCACCCACATCTGGGCCTGGATGCAGCTAAGAGCAAGAGAGACGTTACTTTGTTCAATGCCCAGGGCTCGCAACAGCACCTGATGGTCTTTCTCACTTATTTGTTCCCAGGTGGGCAGCACCTCTGACACAAGCCACTGCCCCATCCCAAGGCTGGACAGGGATGAATTCAGGGGCTTGAGGAGGCCCTGCACACCCGAGGTGACAGACTCCAGCTTGTTTGCCAAGACCTCAGCATTCATGCTGTTGAGGACTCCCAGCCCGGCACCTCCTCCTCCCAGCGCTGTGGCCAGCAGGTCTCTCCTGGCCCGGGTGCCCTGGATGGAGCGGCTGTGGAGCCATGCCAGCCAGCCAGCGTGGAGAGTAGACAGAAAGGGGGCACAGTGTGGTCTGACAGAGGAAATATTAACAGTGGACAGAGACAACACCACCTTTTTTAGTGACCGGACAGGCCCTGTCAACAGCTCCTGGATGTGATTTTGCTTCACTACATAAGGACCTATTTTGGAAACAAAAGGGGGCAAAACAGCAATGATAGCAAATTCTTTTTTAAATCCTTCAGGGCCTCCTATCCACCACTTTCCTCCAAGTTCAGGGGACATTTCTACGCTCAGGTTTCCTCGACACCACACCTGGAGGGTTATGATCAGGTGTGGGCAGCGTCCATAATCCTGATTATACCATGAAGCCTCCACATCTAATTCAGATCGATCAAGTGTTTTGCTCTCACGGAGGCAGGTCAATGGAATGATCCACTTGCGGCTATTAGGGGCTGTGACAGTCACGGTGGTGCCATCAATTTGCATTGGGTCAGTTACACTTTCTTGGGAGTATTTAATTTCCAATTTCAACTGATTGCCGATTTCAACATAAGGTGCTGCATGCCAGGCCAAAAAATGGCACTTTGAGATCTTAATGGCAGCAAAGGAAGGTGCTGTGGTGCTGATCTTGAATTTAAAGGACAGCCCCACACTGTTGTGTGCCCAGAGGCAGACCACAAAAACTGGCTGGACAAAAGTAAAATTGTACCAGCAATCCAATTTCTCCACAGCACAGATTTTTTTCTGGTTCTTCTTAGTTTTTACTTCAGTGACAGAGATTTGAGTTACTCGCTGGTGAGTGGATCCATTAATTACCCTGCACCCCACCTTTATTTGCTGTCCCACCTTCCCCAGCAGCTGTGGAAGTCTGTTTGTGCTATCCCAGCCCCACTCATTTTCCAAGTACACCTCTGCCCCATGCATAACCACCGTTGACAAATTTAAGCCTTTGCTAGAATTTAATCCCATGATTCCCGTATGTTTTATGTAAGCTTGGGACCAGGGCCAATCTGTCCCAATTTGCGTGTGCCTCCTAACCCTGTGCTGGGCTGTGGTCTGTGTGTCAAGGTGCCTTTCTAAGTGTGAATGAATGACATTTTGTCCAAGGTGCTGATGCGTTGGTTGGACATATTGGGTGCTCAGCACTATGCACATACCAGAAAGCAAAGTAAATCCTGCAATCACAAATTTGAAAGCATTTTCCCCGCAGCACAAACAGGGCTGGTGATGCCACGAAGTTCGCCCTTCCCGCTGGTCACAATCGCCTTCCATTTTCCTTTATCTGCAAAACATAAGCAAGGCGGGCTCTCCAGCCCCGTTAGTTTCCCTTCCATGCTTTTAATTGTGAAGCATGGAACCATTTTTCCTGCCTTTTTGCCCCCTTTCTGATTTCTACCTGGTACACAGAGGGGCTGGCCTTGTTCACAACCCTAACAGGCCCCATCCACTGAGGTTCCAGCACCTGGTTCTTCTCTCTAACCCCTCGGTATATTACCAGGTCCCCCGTGTTCCACTCCATGGGGCGCAGTAGCACTCCCAACTGCTTATCCATCTTGGGGATGTTGGTCTCCTGCACTGAGGCGAGTTGGTGGTAGGTGGCTGACACCGTCCTCAGCATGTTCTGGACCCACCTATCCATCAGCACACGGGGCTGCATTTCATCCGGAGGCTCCCCTCCTTGCCACCAGTGTTCCAGAAGCTTCGGGTCTCTTGCAGGAGGAAATTTTGGAGGAGAAAGTGTTTGAGATGCCAGAGTCCCCCTCAGTGCCAGCAAGGTCAGTGGGAGCTTAGTATCCCAGTCTTTCCTTTGCTGGCTCACGAGCTTCCGCAGTGCTGTCTTCAGTGGTTGGTTGGGCCCCTCTGCTGAGATTGGCTTCTGGAAATGCCCTGTGATGTGAAGCTTTTGCTTGATTCCCAGGGCCTGGCACACCGCTTTTGTGACTTCCCCGATGAAGCGCTGGCCATGGTCTGAGTAGATCTCCTTTGGGATGCCCCACCGTGAGAAGATGTGCTCTACCAGAATCTTTGCGGTTGCACTGGCTGTGTTGTTTCGAGCTGGGAATGCTTCCACCCATTTGGTGAAGTTATCACTGACCACTAGGCAGTACTTATTGCCTTGGGCTGTTTGGGGCAGAGGGCCAATAAACTCCATCTGCAACATGCTCCATGGCCCAGAAACCCTCTGGTGGCCCAGGATGGCTTTGGCTGTCTTGGCATCCGGATTGTTAGCTGCACAAGTCAGGCAGTTGCTGACATACCTCTCGACATCCTCTCTCATTTCTGGCCACCACCCGGCACCCTGCAGCCTCACCATGGTCTTGTCTGTCCCCAGATGCCCCTGCTCATGAGCCAGGGCCACCAGTTCTGTCCGGACCAGTTCAGGCACCACCCAGACCGGGAAATCCGCCCCCTCCCTCCGTGCCAGGACCAGCCCTGAGACATCCTTCCACACCTTGCACCCTTTGTACTCCCTGCCCTGCGCTAACTCCCAGAGCCTGGGGTCCTGTGCCTGCAAGCCCACCAGATCCACGGTCTCCCAGTGCCTGCTGGGAGCCACCGACACTGGGCCATTCTCTGATATCTTGCTGGCCTTCCACATCAGCCCTTCCTTTGCACCTTGCTTGGCTTTGGCATCTGCCTCCTTGTTCCACTTGGCTTCCTCTGTTCCCTTCTTGTGGGCCTTGACTTTGATAATCTGGGCCGGGCACGCCCTCTGCTCTGCCAGCCTTGCAAGGTACAGCAGCTTTTTGGCATAGGTGACGGGCTTGCCATCAGCAGACTGCATGTCCCTCTCCTTCCAGAGGGGCAGCCACTCCAGCGCCACACGCACCACCCAACCTGAGTCTGAAAATATGGCCAGAGGCTGGTCTGCCGGTGTGTTTTCCAGGGCGGCCATCACGGCCACCAGCTCGGCTGCCTGGATGGAGTGCGGCAGGCACTTCCCCTTCACAACCTCCCCAGTGCCCCGGTTGACAGCGGCATAGCCCGTGTAGGGCACCCCTTCCTCATGGTAGTTGGACCCATCTACGAACCACACAACGTAGCCTCTCTTCTTGGCCTCCTCCAGGCTGAGGCTGCTCTCAAACAAGGGTGCCCGCCATGGCTTGGGGTCAGCAAGGGAGACTCCTGGCTCCTCCCTATCCCTCTCTCCACTGATTACCACCCTGTAGGCACCAGGTGAGAGGTCGCTGGGCACCTCCTCGTTGGTCAATGCCAACACCCAGTTGGCCATCCTGGGGCAGCACGGGGGACCTTCATCCCCCTTTCCCAACAAGAGATACCTCACTGGGGTGCAGGAGGTCCTCAGCAGCACTGGGGCCGACCCCACCAGGTACTCCCAGTGCTGCAGGGCCCAGGTTAAGGTTAAAACCTCCCTCTCATAGTCACTGAACTGTTGCTCAGCTGGCGTCAGGAGACGTGAGGCATGGGCAACAGGGAGCAGGTTGGCACTGTGTTGCTGGCCCAGGGTGGCCTGCAGCCCCCTCCCCGTGCTGGCCAGCTGCAGAACATAGGGTCTGTCCCCCCGAGGATGTGCCAGCATGGGGGCTCGTGCCACACTCTGCTTTAAGGTCTTCACTGCCTCATCCTGCTCTGGCCCCCATTCCCAGGGGGTGTTCTTTTTCAGGAGGTGGCAAAGGGGCGCTGCTTTCTCTGCATAGCCCTCAATGAACTCACGGCACAACCTCAGGAGAGCCAGGAAGGACCTCAGGGTGGTGATATCGGACGGTGCTGACATCTTCTGTATTAGCTCAACCCTCTGCTTTTCCAGTGAGCGCCCTTCCTCCCCCAGGGTCACCCCCACAAAGGAGACCTCCTTCCAGCACAGCTGGGCCTTTGTGGGGCTGATTCTGAAGCCTGTTTTCTGGACAGCCCCCAGCACCTCTGCCAGCACCTCCAGGTTCCTCTCCTTCGTCTGAGTGTGGATGAGAACATCACCAGCACAGGACAGCACACTCTCCCGGTGGCTGAGCTGCTCCCACATCTTCACCACGTGGGCATGGCAGATGGCAGGGGCACTGTGGAAACCCGGAGGGACTCTGGTGAAAGCAAATTGCTGTCCTCGAATCGTGAAGGCAAACTTGTGCCAGGACTCAGAGTGCAAGGGGATGGCAAATGATGGGCTGGTCAGGCTGAGCACCGAGAACCACTCAGAGCCCCCGGAGATGGCTGCCATGATGTTGGGATACTTGACCACTGTGGAGGTCTGCATTGGGGTGACTTGGTTCAGGGTGCTGAAATCAACTGTCAGCTTCCACGTTTTCCCATCAGCTTTCCTCAGGGGCCACACCGGAGCGTTGCTGGTGCTCTGCTGCTCCACCAGCACACCCTGGTCCAGCAAGGTTTTGACTGTGTTCCACAAGCTGTCCTCAGCCTCAGCTGGGTACCAGGGCTGAGGCTCAGGAGGCGGATCTGGCCCTTTGATTGCCACGGCAGCATTAATCTGCCCACAGTCCAGCTTACTCTTTGCCCAGACCTGGGGGAACTGCTCTGTGACCCGTTTCACCCGGGGCTCCCACTCAGGGTGGACCAGGATCTCAGGAGCTTTTACTGACATCACCCTGTGGCTTGCCGGGATGACGGGCAAATCAATTTGTGGGCAGTGTAACAATGCTTGGTTTGCCAGGTCCACCACCACCCCCATCTTTGTCAGTGCAGAGATGGCTAAAATTCCTGGCTTTCCTTTCATTTCCATTTTCCCAAATTTTTCATACCCTTTGGCAGCCCCAATTTCAAAGGGTATGGGCCCTGTGAAGGGCACTGAGGATTTCTGGCCGTTCGGCCCTGTCAGTTCAATAATTTCAGAGGTTTGGAAGATCCCGGCTCTGCCGGGGGTCATATTCAAAATTGAATAAGAGGCACCAGTATCAATTAACATCACTTGTCCAAGCACCCCTCCTCCAATAGTTGTATCAACTATCAGGCGCCCCCACAAATCGGTCTTAATCGGTGCCACAAAAAGGGGCGATGCAGGTGCCTGGCAGCCCTATTGCTGAGCCTTAGACCCCGGGTCAATCGGGTGGGAGCTGCTGTGCTTTTTGGCCTCATGCAGGGCCAGTTTTTGGAAGAGCTCCGCATCCGGCAAGCCATCAATGTCCTCCTGTTTCTCATATTTTATCAAGCGCTTCCTCAGCTCAGCCCGCCAAGGGTTGGACTTCTGAAACCTCAGCCCTTGCTGGTTCTCCTTCCCCAACCCCCCTTTGCCATCAGGATCTTTTCGGTTGTCTCCTTGCATTTTTCTCATCCCTGCATTTTGGAAAGACATGGCTGAGGTTTTCCCTTTCTTACCCCCCAACATGTACCCCGGGAATGCCTGCTTTTGCAGCTCAAAATTCTGGGTCAGGATCTGCTCCAGCTCTGACAGAGGCTTTTTGGCTGCATCCCCACCAGCAATCACCCGCAGTGGGGGGGTCAGCCCCACCACCAGTGGCTCCTTGAATTCAGGCCTGTCAAAATCGAGGGGGGAGTCCTTTGAACCAGGCAGCCCAGCCATCTGGTAGAGCATCTTTTTACGGTTAACATAGGCATCGGGCCTCTCCTCAGGATTTTGCTTCTCCTGGTGGAAGAGGACTAAGGGGTTGACCTCTGGGAAGAACACCTTCAGCACAGCCAGCTGGATGTCCCCAATATCCTGGACATTGCCCATCTGCACATCCCCCGGCAGTGCTGCGAAATCGTCTGGTTTCATGCACTTTCTCACAATGTCTATCAGGTCACTCACAAAGTTGCCACTCTGGCACTTGGGCAGACGCTGGACCCTGGACAGCCAGTTAATCGCTGTCTCCTTTGTCAGTGGCCCCAGCATCTTCCCCACTGTCTTAAGCTGCTCAGGGGTAAACCAGAGCACAGCCCTGTTGGTGTCTATGGGCTGGAGTGGGACGTGGCTGACTGGCTCATCGTGGGGGACCTTTTTATCTTTGGAAGCCTCTACCTCCCCTACTTGCAGCTGGCACACCTCCTCCCGCAGAGGAGCATAGGGAGACGGCCTGGTGGGGCCGTTAGCACCCCATACATCATCCTCATAATCGTAGTGGGGTGGGTGTGGGTCCAGGGAGTCCTCCCCCTCACCATTCCCGATCGGGGTCCTCTTGCCTTTGATGGCAGCCACAATGCCCCTCGACACCCCCAGCTCTGCCTCCAGCTCCTGGATCTTGGCATGGCACACCTTGTGATCGGGGCCAGTGCCCCGGTCCCGCTGGACGTCCTGCAGGACCGCCCGCACCGCGCTCTGCGCATCGTGGGTCTCCCCGATCCACTTGCCAACCTCCTTCTTCAGCTCCTCCGTTTTCAGCTTCTCATAGCCCAGCTTGCTTTCCAGCCGGGTGATCTCCACCGCGCTCCGCAGAGAGTCCCCGCACAAACCCTGCACCTCCGCCCGCAGGTTGTCCACCTGCATTTTGAGCTCCTCCTTGGCCTGCTCCAAGGTCTGCACGTTCTCAAGAGCCTCCTTCAGCAATCTGGACAACTCCCTGCCTACCATCAGCAAACCCTGCAATGCCGCTCGCTTCTTACACTTATTTGTGGGTTTGGGCTTTTTGTTCTCCTCCGACCAGCTCTCCCACTGCTGGCACAGCTGCTGGTACGCATCTGGGCCCTGGAAGGACCCTGGTGACCAAATTGGGGGGAGACACTTCTGGAGCACAAACTGCTCCAGCTTCCAACTGCTAACGATGTCGCTCATCATAGTGAAGGGGACGAGATCTGAGACGGCTCCGTCTCAGGGCAAAACTACCATAACACACCAGCACTGCCAAACCCTCCACAGAGCAACCCGCGACCCACCCCTGAAAAGGGCCTTGTGGGGATACCGAGCCTGGGCACAAGGGAAGGCGAAGGTGGGAACGGGAGGCCGCGGCCGAGCCGGCAGCTGCTGCGAGCCACCGGCTCCCGGGAGGGGAACAGGGAGGGGATGTGGGAGTGGGTGAAACAAAGGAGAGACGGAGTAGGACACCAGTAATAAGATCTCACCAATCCTTGGCTGAATGTTCTGGCAGTCCCAGGAGCTTGGAGACGGTCTCTGCAGAGGTCCAGCAGATTTGGCACCTTTAAGGTAAAGGTGGTCACGAAGTCTCAGCCCGGTGACTTTTATAGCCATGGCAGGTCGTTGTTTGGGGCTGATGGCACCTGTGTTTACTTCCTTGGTGGCTTTTCCTCCTCCATGTGCTGCCTTCCCAAGGACACTTTCCTTGTCTTTCCTTATCCTCCTCAACACTGATTAGGGAGGCTGAGATCACACGGCAGCACCTGCACTGCCCCTTATCTGTTTGGGGAGGTCCAGGATTAGTCACTGTTCACATCAAACTTCTGCTTGCACCAAATGTCCTGAAGAGGGAGAGCTGGAGCCTGTCCTCCCAGCATCCAGCCTCCCAAATCCCCCCATGGTTCCCTCATTTACTGCACACCCCATTAGCACCCAGGGTTTGTGAGGGGATCACACATGCAGCTCACACCTGACACCTGTAATAAATACAGTCCCGCCAAACCACCCCCTAAGCACAGATCTATTAGCCAGGGAGGGATGAAATGACAGGAAAATTCATGCAATTCATCATTTAGATCTATTTTGGCACCTGGTCTTTAAAAGCAGCATTTTTCCATGCCACAACCCAGCTCATCGTACACTGACATGGACCTTGGGGTTAACCCATGACATGTCAGGAGCCTCCCCTGTGATATTGCATCAGCTGAATTACAGCTGTAAATCTGCACTTGCAGAAGCAGATTGATCCCCCAGCCTCACCCTACAAACCACACCATAGCTTGGACCAGTTCAGAAAATTTGACCCGCTTGTTTCAGGGTTTTTTTTCCTGCTATTACACTCAGAAAAGGGTACCAATCATCTTATTCAGTGAAAATGCTATCATTTTCAATGCAGCTTTTACCTTTCATGAAATACTCCAGAAGCTAAACCCTCCACTAGAATAAAACCATTTTAAAAAATTTTTTAAAGGAAAAAGAATGTTCACACATGGCTGCTTGAGCCCCAGGGAGTTTCAATCCTGTACCCCTTTACCCCCAGCAGCCCTTATTTCTACATACTGCAGTACTGGCTGGGTTGGACTGGGCTCGAGGCTGAGTAGCCTTCCCTGACCCCCAAAATCAGTCCTTTTAGCCTCAAAAGCACTGAGAGAATGAATTTTTCCCTATTTTTACGGCAGCTGTTTTCTCTAGCCTGACATTTACAGCCCAGCTGCAATTACCTCCTCTGCAACACAGGAGTTTAACAGAGAGGAAACCCCAGCCAGGTCCTGCTTCTTGGTTGTAAACCCTGTTCTTCTACCCCAATGCTTTGCTCCAGGCCCCCAAAATAAACACTTTACTGTAGGAAACTCATCACAGAGGGAAAAGAAAAAGCAAAAAATGCAAAAAAGCTGGTGAAAGCAACAGAAATTAATCTCAGCGTGGTGAGGTTGACAGGAGGCAGGCTGGAAAAAAGAAGAGGGACTGTTTCCCACTAGGATGGGTTCACAGAGAGTTGGCTGGGCTGGGGACAGGCATAGTTGTCTTTAATTTCAGAAAAAGAATAAAATTCCCCTAGAAATTGTGCAGCCAAATAGTGCAAATACGCCAAAATTCAGCGATTCCCCCCCAACATGGCCCAGCTGTGAGCCAAACACTCGTGATTAGCAACGGCTGTTCCCCAGCAAGGTCACCAACAAATCTTGCTTGTGTGAACAGATAAGATCAACTTACACCCTTCTTTCCTCCCCTTTTTTCTTCCCAGGACAGCAGCCCCAAACAACGTGGGGATGTCATAAACAGCAGCTCCCTCCTGCACGTTCACACAGTGCTTTGATTTTTGTTGGTGATATGCTGCCAGACAAAGGTATCCCTCCTCCAAAATGTTTTCTTGTAGGAGCAACAGCCGGTCCTGACAACAGCTTGGCCACTGGTAAACAGCTCCACTGCCTATAAACAGCAATTTTTTTTAAATTGCATTTAATTTGTGTTCCAGTACACTAGGCTTTTACATTTCATATATTTTGCTTTCTCAAAAGCTGCTATAATGACCTGGGGAGTCATCCTGGTGTAACATCCCCATATCCAAGGTTGTAATGATGGCAAAAGCCACCTCTGGGAAAAATTCTTATCCTGGCCAAAAAACCAGAAGATGCTCCAGGCAACAGGAGCAGTGAGAAAAGAGGGATGCAGCCATTGCAGCAGCTGGGGGTGTTGGAATCAGATCACAGGCTTCGCCTACAGGGATAAAGGGAAAATTCAGTTGCAGTGGCATTTCTCATATCAAGCATTCCCTGCCTCCCCACCTGAAAAAAAAAAATAAGTGTTTCACCTCATTCTGGGGAGGCCCAAGTCTAGGAGTCGTGTGGCACAAAAGGGGACAGATGAGCAGAAGGTGAGGCCAGCAGAGGCAAGCCTTGCTGCAACCCACATCGAGGGCTCCGCTCTGAAAACAAGAGCTTAAAAGCACTGAAATGGGTCTGAAAACACTAAAATTGCCGCCTTCTGCCAGGAAAGGAGCGATTCAGCCCACCCTAAAGTTTAACAGAGGAGCCCTTTGTGGCAAGGCTTTTGCAGTTAGCAACCCGCTTCGAGCAGGAAATAATTGAAACAGAAATGGGGAGAGGATGTGTTACAGCAGCATGGAAAGATCTGGTACGAAATGAACCAAAAGCTTACAGTGTACAAGATGCAATATTGTTTTTCCTATTCATCTGCCAGCTCAACCCTGGGGGAGGTTTCTCAGTGCCCCCCATGTGAGATTTCCCTTTCTGGGGAGATGCTGGGGCACTGTAAGCACCACAAGTTCTTACAATGAGGGGGACATAAAAGAAAACTGAATCTCACTTGGCAGCCAAGAGGGAAGTGAATAAATAAAAATAATAAATAATTGCTACTTTTTTCCCAAACATGAAAATTTTGAAGGCTGCTGACACCAGTTCATTTCTGTAATTTCACGTCATGTACTTGTCTTTGAACCCTAAACCCCAAGTGCTTCAAACCTCTTCCTCACAGATATTTCAAAGTCATTCTGATATTTTATCATTTGAATATTTCTGCCTATGAGCCCCGTGCTGTCACAGCTACCAAAGCAGCACATGCTGCAAGGTGGGGAGCCCCAGCAGAATTTCCTCATTTTTGCGGTTTTTCAGCCACAAATTTGTTTGAGGTTTCTTGCTCTTGATTTCAAAGCTTTCTGTGATGCCTCATATCTCTGCTTTATGTTGGGTTAGTCTGATGTTCAGCATTTTCCAGAGAAAAACACCTCCTGCTATAAATTCTGCTGAAGAAAACAACCCCACGGATCAAATTGCATCCTTTCCTTGTTTTGAATGCTTTTTTATTTCAACAGGGAAAAAACAACCAAAATTCATGCTTTCCTGCTTTTATCTTTAAGGCCACGGTCCTACATTTGTAATTTTTTAATAGTATAAAAGTAGATTAAAAGGAGGAGGAATAATTAGGTGGTGAATATGAAGAAATCATAATTAAAAATGAGCGAGTTTTCTTTTTTTTAATTTTTCTAAGGGGGATTTAAGGGTACCCTGTGGAGTGCTGGAGAAGAGCGTAGGGCTGTTGCCCTGATGCACTCTTGGATTTGGGGCTCGGCGCAGAAAAAGCTGCCAGGCTGAGGCTCCAGGTGCTGCTGTGGCAGGGCCTGTTTGGCAGCTGCTGGTGAGACATCTGCGCAGAGAGGGGCAAGGACTTCCTGAGGTGAAGCCAGCCCTGCCACCGAGAGCTGACACTGAGTGGAAACGGGGAGCTGGCACAAACCCCTCCGTCACCGAGCCCACCAGCATGGCCCGGCCGTGGCTCCATCTCTGCATCTGCCTCCAGGTCCCAGGTAAGAGGGACGCGTCCCTTCAGGGTTGAGGGCGCCTAAAACCATGCTGGAGCCTCTCCTCCACCCCACCCCAGCACATGGGATGCGTTGCACAGCACCTGGATGATGGAAGGTTCAATGTATGTGCCGGTTTGGACACTCCAAGACAATATGCCATCATAGTATAGATCTACAGGATATTATTACCTATTTCCAATAATTTTGTGTCATGCTATTAATAATGTACTTTAGCTTTTGGTCAGCCCTGAACTGGTCAGGAAGCAGAACCAGTTGGTTGCTGTGGGTCCCTTCCAACTGAAATAAGCCTATTATATTCTGTTCTGTTCTATTCTGTATTCTATTCATATTTCAATACATAATGGCATAGACACCACAGAGTTTTTACTGCACCCTCAGTGCAGACGGACTGTAGGAAGCTGCTGATGGAGAAGGTCAAGTAGCTCCTCTCTACTCTGCCTGTATAACACGAAGATGATAAATAACCCATCAAATTTTCTAAATCATCCAAAGACTGAGCACTTCCCAAGGGCCACAGCTGGAACTGGTGTGTTATCAAAACATTCTGCCTTACAGGTACTGATATCCTATAGATCTGTATGGGGGGAGCCCGCTGAGAAAACCTCAATAAATGAGAGTCTGCTTTGCACATGCTAAAGGAAAAGGGACCATTTTTAAGGTGCTGCAGGCTGGTCTGGCCAAGCACCGTGATTGCCAATGGTCCAGGCAACATACACCAGAAAACGGAACAGAGAGGTTTTCGGGCTGAAGGTATGACTGAGGATGAGATTTTCTGCTCTGTCTCCATCCCAGCTCACCCCTAGCTTGACCACTGTCACTGAGCTGAGATCTTCCAGGATCTCTTCTTATCTTTTCTGACTTATCTTACAGTGTCTCCAACAGGTCAAGGAAAAGCTTTTCATGGAGAGTTGTGTTTCCCATGCCCAGCAGAGCCGGACCTCAGAGCACTCAAGGAGACCTTGAAGCCCCCATGCCCCATGGCCACATGCATTTCACCCCCTAAAAAAACCACATGGGTATTCACCAGAGCAAAATTTAAGATAATTATGCTCTAAAACATGAAAATTACATATTTTAATAATAAGGAGATATTGACGTTGTCACAGAGCTACAGAATGTGATGAAATGCTGCAGCTGCTGTGCAACACTTGAATTCTGGCATTGCAATGTTAGTGTTCTGCAGCACTGGCAGCAATGGGGCCGTTGGTGTGGGGACAAAAGAAGGCTCTGGACCCCTGTCAGTCACCAGAGCCCTCTCCTCTGCCTGTCCCATTGGGAACATCAGGACCTTGTGCCACCGTGATGGCTTTAGATGTTCTCGGGTCACGCCAACCCATCCCCACACCACCGGGTTTGCAGGGCTGCATGAGGCTGCAAAAACCGCTGTAAGCGACTTTGGGATTTTGAAAGAAAAGGAACATTTTAAGGTAAAAAAAGACAAGAAACAGGTATTGTTGAGCTTTTTGCACAGCTTTAAAACACGCCTGGGAAAGAGACGGGGGAAGCGGGAGCATCCTTATCTTCAGAGGGCTGTTTTTCACTCGGTCTCAGAGTATCTGCAGCTTTGCAGGACTGTTTGCTGAACAGAAAGGATCACAAGTTACCTGTTATCCTTTCCACAAGGACACATCCTCGCTCACGCAGACACTCCTCACATCTGCCTGGGCCAAACAAGACATAGATAATTTCCACAAAAGCTGCAAAGCCCAAACAGGGCGATGCAATGCCAAACCAAAGCTTTGAACCCCACCGCTGCCCCTCACTCCCTCTCCTTCCCCATGTCTCAGAACTCCTTTGAAAAATATTATTGTCTGAAAACTAATATAAAATTGGCTCATTTTGAGATGTTTTGCACATTTTTTGGTCTTTTTTTCTGCCCCTGAGATGCTTATCCATGTTGCATCTGTCAGAAGAAAAACCTGGCAAATCAGTTAAGAGGCACAAAAAAAAAAAAAAAAAGTTGAAAGAGAGGTGAAATGTCTGAAAAACGAGAAAGGTAAGGAGGGCAGGAGAGAGGCATCCACAGAAGCAGGCAGGGATGCTCTTGCCTGCACATACAACCCCGAGGACACCCTCAAAACCATCCCTCTATCCCTCTCCCTGCCAGTGAGCCTCCTCCCTAGAGGAGTGTTTACAGAGAAAACTCTGCCTGTATAATTTGGCTTGATCAAAAAATAGCTGGGGAAACCAAAAAGGCCTCTGAGGGAATATGGGAGCATCCTGATGAAAATGCTCCTGTTTCTCCCTCGTGTGATCCCCTGGTCTGTGTGTCTATGTGATTTTATTAAGTTCATAAAGAAAATCTGTACTTAGCATGAAAGAAGAATAATGAAATTTAAAAAAATAACTGTATATTTCTGTCTCTTTTTCCTTAGGCTTTTATACAAGTCTACTTTTAACCCAAACTCCAGAGCATATTCTAACCCAAACTAACAATAAAACCGAAATCCTCTGTGAGCTGAAGAAGGAGCCTACTGGGGTGTACTGGTACCGCTGGAGCCAGGAGAGGCAACATTTCGAGTTCTTGGTGTTTTCCAACACACTGGGCAAAGCCACCTACGGCAGAAACGTGAGCCAAGACAAGTTTAGTGTCCATGAGGGGAGGTCCCACAGCTCCTACAGCCTGCACATCAGCCACCTCCAGCCCTCGGACAACGGCACCTACTACTGCTCCGTCTCCCAGTCCTCCCAGCTCCTCCTGGGCAGCGGGACACGGCTCAGTGTGGGTAAGCAGCACCCCTGGGGTTCCAAAATGTGCCACCAGCAGGCTGTGATGAGGTCCCCTGGGTAAGGGGTGACGAGTTTTGGTAGATTCTTCACAATTTTTAGATGCAAGGTTGTGGCTCTGGGGTTTTTCTGAAGAGATCTATGAGGCCGGGCAAAGGAGAAAATAAAGAAAATAGCTAAAGTTAAGGTCAGCTGCATGTGATAGTCCTTTTGCCATCAGCAGTTGCTCTGCTGTGGGCATGCCTTGAGCACAGCTTTGGTCCTAGTGCTTTAGGATTTCCATGGGAAGACCTGAGATTGCCATGCCCTGTGTTTTCCTCATTCCCTGCTGTGCTTTGGATGAGAGGCTGGATGTGTGCCCTGCTCAGCTCACAGGTCCTTCCATGCCATAATTCTTCCCTACCCTCACTCCAAGTGACAAGAGCAGCATCGAGGCCAGAGGGCATCGCCCCTCACATCTCTGGGGTGGGTCTGACGGCAGCTTTCAAGACCACCCATCACAAAAAAATACTGAAATGGGATTTATTCCTTAAAGCTTACAACCCACTGTCCCTGGGGAGATCCAAACAGAAGTCAGAGCTTTCTGCAGGTGGCATTGGGGAAGAGAGGCTTTACACACTTATGGCTCGTACAGAAGCTCTTTTCAGCCCATTTTCCCTTTGAGCACAGGGCAGTACTTGATGCAGAAAAACTAATGTATTTGAAGTAGGATTCAGCCTTTATTTTTGCAGACTTTTAGGGAGACAAATAACTTATTTAACTAAGATACAAATAACTTATTTAACTGAAATGCCGCTACAGCTTCTGACTCTAAAGTAGACCCAGTGTCCCAGTTTTTCTGGGTTTTTTTGCAATGTACTCTGTACCTTGAACTGGATGAGAAATCCCCTTTGGATTCTTGCAGGTTCAGAGAAAAGCTGGTTTAAGATAAAGGAGAATTGTTTTTTAACAACTGGGCACATATCTCTGTGCAAAGAGTGAAAAACAGGCTTGAAATTCAGCTTGATCAAGGACACCAATTAAAAAGTAAACAGCAGCAGGTGCTCTGGGAGGACTCAGGCTTTGGTGGATATTTTCTTTTTTTCCTTTTAGTTCTCATGATAAAACAAATTGTCTTTAAGTTTCTTTTCTTTAAGCCTATTATAATGTAAGGGAGAAGTTTTCCAGATAAATCCCAGGGCCCTGATGTCTTACCTTTTCACATAAAAGAATGATAGTTTCTGTAGGAATTTACATCCTAGATAGAAACAGAAAAATAAAATCCTTTTCAATCACCTAAAATTTTGAACAAGTGTGGTTTGAGCAGTCAGACATGCAGCTATTTAATGACATTACTGGGACATTTTCCTGGCCAACTTTGCTCAGAAATGGATGTGTTCGATTGTAATTCAGACACACCGTAATAAATCCTACCCTGATTTATCAGAAAGAAAAATAATCAAATATTGAGCAAATATTAGAGAAATCTGAATAAGGAAAAGATCCAAGGATCCTTTAAAACATTCCAGTTCTACTGAAATCCCCTGCTACCCATGATTTTGTGCAATGCTGATGAGAAGGCTTGGCAGCAAATGCCACTAAAAGAAGTTTGGGAGTTTTCCCTGCCTTAGCCTTCTCCCCTTTTTTGGCTGGTATGTTGTTTTATTAATACTTTTAAAAGCTCTTGGTAACTTCTGTGACCACCAAGAGGCTCAGGTCAAGCTCCCGACCCCTCTGAGTGACACAGCCCTTTGCAGGGGTCACTGGCTGGGGCTTGTTCCAAGCTCCAAAATTTCCAGCCCCTCTTGCCTGCTGTTGGAGATCTCTGCTGCACTCAGAGCCACACTGACCATCCTCTTTTTCTCCTTAACCCCCAGTTGATGCTTTGCCTCTGCCTCCAAAGACCACACAGACAGCGATGTCCAAAAAGCCTGTGCCGTGGATAACCAAAAGCAAAGCTGCCAGCAGGAAAGGTATGGCACTGTCTCAGCTTAGGCTGCCTGGGAAAAGCGGTTTGCTGAGCTCTTGGGGTCCCCAGGGCTCAGCTGGAGTTTGTCCTGGGATGCAGCCACAATGTCACCCTGCAGGGGTGTATGTCTGGGTCCAGATAGACCCACTGCCCTGGATAGAGCCAACTTCTGCCTGTAGGAGGGATTCCCTGGGATATCCACAGGTTTAGGGGCCAGCATGTATTTCAGTTTAGGTTAGCATGACCTCAGAGCTAAGTTCCCTGCAACGCCTTTTTTACTGTGAGGGGGACTGAGCAACCAGAACAGCTTGCGCAGAGAGGTTGTGGAGTCTCCCTTACCAAAAATATTCAAAAGCCATCTGGACACAATGCTGTGCTACGTGCTCTGGGATGACCCTGCTTGAGCAGTGAGGTTGGATCGGATGACCCACGGTGGTTTCTTCCAACTTTCCCCATCCTGTGATTCTGTAATGCATCCTTCAAAGCATACCCCAGGGTGATGCTCACGTCCTCCACCGCTCCTCTGAGGACCTGCCTTGCTTTTCTCCCTTTGCCACCCCACACTCATCCCCCAAATCTGCCGGGGCAGGGTGGTGCCAGGCGCTGAGTCCTCTCCTCTCTCCAGGTCCCTGCAGTCCCCTGGTCTGGATCCCGCTGGCTGCCGGTGTCCTGCTCCTCCTGCTGGGCCTGGTCCCCACCGCCCACCGCCTCTACCGTGAGTGTCCTGCCAGCATCCTGAGGGGTGCCAGGCCCTGGGGCAGCCCAGGAGTGAGATGGGGAGCTGGGAGGAGGTCCTGGGACTGATGGACTCTGTCTCTTCCCAGGTCTGCGGCGGAGGCTGTGGCTTCGCATCCACAGGCAGTAAATCCCAGTAAATCCCACCGATCACTCCTGCCTCAGACAGGCAGGGAGAAGCCACGGACCCTCCCCTGCACGATGCTGAGCACTGCCTGGACATGACCCAGGAAGGACATTGCAGGGGACAGACATGGGCTCGTACCACAAAACAGACATTTATTTCCTGCGATAGACCACGACTTTAACATTTTCCTTGACACAACAGCTGGCAGAAGGACTGAGCTGTATTCTGCAGCATCCTGAGCACTTCTCAAAGGACACAGAGCAGGGCAAATGCTATGGCTGGCTCTGCGCAGGGGGAGAGGGGCTGGTGTACCAAAGGAATTCAGATGGGCTGGAAAGCTGTGAGCTCCTTGGCTCTCCTCTGCGTTCATCTGCAGGACAGCACAAAGGTGTGCTTTTTTTGCTCCTGTTAATACTGGTTGATAAAAATTTGGTAACGAACAGTTTGAGAGCAACCAGCAGGGATGGGGCAGAGGCAACTTGTAAAGACCCTGTGCAGACATGTTCAATAGCAAAAGTGAATATATCACTCAGTTATTTTGTTCTGCAGGCTGGTGTCTTTCGGTCCTGCTCAGTGAGGGATACGGTTGTGTGGCAAGCAAGGAACTATGGCCTCTAGCAAGACAGAGTTAAAGCAGAGCAAAAGCTCCAGGGGGGAGCAGATGTGGGAGGGTGTCTTCTCCCATGGGAGACTGCAAAGAGCCAGGAGTGGGAGAGGAAAGCCAGACAAAGCGATGCACACAAGGCCAAACACTTGGCACAGCCTGAAGGTCAACATCACCTCTGAGAGCAAACAGAGGCCCCCAGGGGCTGGCCCTGAGCCCAGCAGCACGGCATGGCCAGCAGGAACGGCCCTGAGTGATGCCTGAGTGTGCTGAGCCCCAAGCGACATCCCCATGTGCTGAGCCCCGAGTGACACCTGTGTGTGCTGAGCCCTGGGTGACATCCATGTGTGCTGAGCCCCAAATGACACCCCTGTGTGCTGAGCCCTGGGTGACATCCATGTGTGCTGAGCCCCAAATGACACCCCTGTGTGCTGAGCCCTGGGTGACATCCGTGTGTGCTGAGCCCCAAATGACACCCCTGTGTGCTGAGCCCTGGGTGACATCCATGTATGCTGAGTCCTGAGTGACATCTGTGTTCTGAACCCTGTGTGGCATCCCTGTGTGCAGAGCCCCAAATGACACCCCTGTGTGCTGAGCCCTGAGTCATGCCAGAAGCAGGGAAGGTCTCCCCAGGGATGGTAGCAAGGCTCAGCTGCTGCTCAGGGCGCCAAGGCAGAGCTGGGGCTGGAAGTTTGGCATCCTGCTGAGCACAGGCAGCGAGCAGTCCCTCTCAGATGCATCCCCAGCCCCACATCTGCTCACACACAGGCACCAGCACTGTGTCAGCTACAGTGGGGCAAGGGGAAGGTGGTCCAGAGTCCCTGGGGTTGGGGCTAACACAGTCTTGGGATCAGCTCGTGGGTGCAAAGCATCACAGTGGCAGAGCAGCATCACTCTGGCCTTCCCCTCCCTCCCCTCCCAGCCACAGGGAGCTGCTGCTTTCCACTTTAATACTGATTTTTCTGTAGAGCTTGGTCTCAAGTCCAGCTGTGGGTGCTTCCCCTAAATGATGCAGTGATAAAGCTGGAAGTGGATCATGCTGAGCCAGCTTTCCCAGGCTGTGACACTCACCCAAGCTCTCAGGCCACCCAGCTGATGACTGTGGGGACACTGGCACGAGACCCCATCCCACCACAGGTGCTGCAGGGAGGGGACTCTGGGCATCTCTGATTCCCATACATCACAATTTACCCTCTGTGAGAGCTCAAATTGACTAAAACCATCATTTTCCTACTCTGCAAGTAGTGAGCAGAGCTTTGCCCAAGAAGCAGATGGTTTTTATGATATATATGTTTTTCAGGACAGCTGTAAGAAAACCCCTTTGAAACCTCCCATGGGCAAAGGTTTATTCTTTAAAAACAGGGTTTTTCTCTCTGCCTGCAGCTTCTTTTGAAATGCCAGCACCCTTTCTCACACTTGAGGTGTCCTGACCTCAGTGTCCATACCTTGTTCAGCTCTCCCACCCCACAGCCAGCACAGGAGAGAACCTCCCATGGCAGAGCAGCCGGGCTGGGGCTGGGCAGCAAATACAGGCTGCACAGCCCAAGCCTCCTCTCCCACAGGAAGGTGAGCAGCCTCAGGGATAACCGTGCCCAGCCCACTCCTCTTCCTTCTTCTCCACACTCAGGACATCCTCACAGTGTCTGACCTTCACTGAAACCCCTCCCCAGGACAGCATCATCTTGTCTTGATAGACTTCAGCCACTCATCCCAACTCCAATAACACGAGCACAAAAGATAGGGATTTACCCCTCAGCTCTCTGCTCACCCACAGCAAAGAATTTGCTCAATGTCTGAATTCCCCAATTAGTCTTCACTTTTCCTTTGTAATTTGAAAAAAAAAAACCAACCCAAAACCAAAAACCACCCAGACTCTACATCACCTGTGTGCAGTGAAAACAGGAGAGGACAGTAACAGCCGAAGATGTCTGGTCTGTTGAAACACAGGTTCGGGCAGTTTACCAGTAGAGATTATGAAAAAATAATAGTAATTTCCATAATCATCAATAGAGTGTTTTAGACAGTAAAACTGGAAGAGACTTCAGCAGCAGGTTTCACAACTGTGAGAGCTGATGGAAAAAAATCGCCTCCCATTTCATAGACTTTTTTTCCCAGAGCACAAATAAGCAAGAAACAGAAACACTAATAAAAAGATGACAAAATAATCCCAGTTCCCTGATATCTGCAACTTCTACGCTGAGAGCACAATGATGATGCCAGCCAAGGGTCAGGGATGCCATGTTATGTCGTGGCACGTCATTTCCAACCTGAAAATTAATGGGAAAGTGTTTCTGTGCATCCCTGCTAATAACATCATCCTTGGATCCATGGAGAGAGAGATACAGGTGACAGCATTGTCCATCACAGTGTCACTTCGGCCACCACGTCCTGGCACATGAGGGTCCCTAATTTATTCCTTGATTCCTTCCAAGGATGGATCAGGCTTCTCCTGTCTCCCACTGTCACCATCCTTCCTGCAGCAAGGAACCTCCATTCCTAGAAGGCAAAGTGATGGGATTTTATACATAACCCCAAAACTGCACTTCAGCAGTAAATGAAGGATTTAATCTTAAGTGACAAAAGGACTACAACATTTGGACAAAGACAGAACGCTTTTGCTTAGGACAAGGAGGGTTTTGCAGATCTGTGAGTTCAAGCACAAAACATTACCTATGTTGTGCTTGTCCCCACAAATCACTGGGCAAGGAATTGTAAAAGAGATCAAACACTACATGTTGCAATAGTCTGGTTTATTATTGCTATTATTTCTTTTATATTTTATAGTATATAAAATATATTACATCTATATATATTTAATATAGAACGTGTTATAGAACATATATTACATATAGAACATATAATATATAGACTGTATACAAATAATACATAAAATATATATTCTATATATAAAAATATAATCCAGTTATTCTCTCAATAAACAGAGCAGATCTTGAAAGCATTAAAATATAGAGCAGAAACACAGGTATTTCAGGCATTGTAGTAAATAGTCTCCATGTTTTTGTCAAACTTCTGTAAATGCATTTTTAGAAAATGGTCGATCTTTACAGAATATCTCAGTTGTTGACCTAATATTGAAAGTGATCAATTCTTCTTTATTCTTAAGATGCCCTGCCATTTTTATGTGGATGGTCTGTGTTTTTATGATACAAAAAAGTAAATCAAATCAGGTAAAGTTGAAAACATTCAATTAAAAGCAAGCTATTGACATGAATTTAAGGCTCCTAATACATAAAAAAAATAATTTTGCAAGCCTAAACTGCTGAATAAGGCACACTAACAGGGAAAGGCTGAATAACACCTCTTTATATGATTAAACTTGAAATCCGTGCAAAAAGGAAGGAGATATGTTATCCATGGGTGCTGTTTAAATTCCTTCAGATTTATCCTCACCCAGAACATCTCCATGCACTGTAGTTGTTTATTAAATATGTTCTCCTGGCAGGAGAAATGGATTCACAGCAGGACTTGTAAGCATTCAGATCAGATCTGTTAAATGGGAATTTCTAAATGTCTTTTGTCACTGTATAAAACCAGATGTGTCCCAGAAGCTGCAAGGAAATCCAAAAAAATCCACCAGGGAACAAAAAACTGCCTTCAAGCAGCTTAAGTGCTTTTTGCCCCTATTTCTCTGGACTTCACTTCAATAAGCCAAAAATAGCAATGTGTTACATTTCAAACCAGAAATGTTCTTAAAATTATTATTCTAATTATTATTTAATATAATTTCTGATTATGAAACTATGTATTATTGGCTGAAATAATCAATACTTGTATTATCAATAAATCTATAGTGAATTCAGGGTGAGCTCTCCAGCTTCTGTGGGGTTATAAGCAAATATTTGTTATTCCAGCATTCATTTAAGTGGAACACATATTGGACCAAGTCAAAAATAAATTTCTATAAGGTATGTATTTTGCTCCTCTATAGCCCTGCTATGAGAAAGGTTAATTTGAGTTCATACACCAGTGGTTCTTTCACATGAAGCAAAACTCACCCGTGCTTTACATGATTGCAAGATGACAGGAGCCTTAACATTCCTCCCTTAGGCATTTGTGTTTTTCTTCTGAAGCCCAACTTCTCATTTAGCCCTTAAGATCCACATGTGCATGAAAGGGGGCTGCATCACACTTTTAAGATAGAGAGTATCATTATTACTATTTGCACTTTCTGATCTAGTTAATAAATGAAAACCAGATATGAATCACTCCAAAAAATAATCCCGGTGATGACAGCATCTTAGAATCTTTTCTCTGCTAGGTACAACATATCTAAGTGATGCTGCAACAGGGATCTCGTACAGTAAAATTATTTAGGTCATTTAACATAAAACCCCCAAAACCTTAAGATGAATCACTCAGCTGGAAGTCAAGGTGGAAAGGAAACTTGTTCAGATGGCAAAGCCCTCCCCATCCTCTCGCAAAAGCTCCTTGGATTGGTGGGAGCTCTCAAGCAGCCAAGTTAACACAGGCACATCCAAGTGTGTCTCCTTGGCTTTTTTTGGCTCCAGCAACGAGCCAGGGCTAAATTTTGTCTTGCCCTGGACTGACCCTCTGCATCAGGCAGCAGAAAACTCGATCTTGCAGAAACGTGGAGAAGTTTCACAATACTGAATTTTTCAAGAGCTTGAGCTTTGCTGAGAAACACCAAAAAATTCTAGATTTCTCTCTGTAGAGCATTGGGAGCAATGGACACCTCCAAAGAAAAGTCAGGACAGGAGGAAATAGCCTGAACTTTTGCCAGGGGCGTTTTAGATCCGATATTAGGAAAAATTTCTTCATTGAAAGGGTTGTCAGGCACTGGCACAGGCTGGCCAGGAAAGTGGTGGAGTCACCATCCCTGGAGGGGTTGAAAAGACATGTAGATGTGCCACTTGGGGACATGGTTTAGTGGTGGCCTTGGCAGTGCTGGGTTAAGGGCTGGACTCGATGATCTTAAAGTTCTTCTCCAACCTAAACAACTCTGTGACTCTGTGCTGAGCCCACAAGGTGCCAACCACCACGGGCACGCTGCTGCAGCCTGCCCTCGTTCCGTCCCATCCCTTCCTCCACGCTGCGAGCCAGAGGAGCCAGCCTTGCCCCAGCTGCAAGCCACGCTGGGTTTTCTGCTCCTCTTCTCTACTGGTGGTTAAAACATCCAGCCAGGAGGTCGGGCACCAAAATCTGGTGTGCAACCACCCTCCCTTCCCGCAAGGCTGAGCAGGGAGGAGGGCTGTGGCTTAAGAGACAGCTCTGTCCCCAGAGCTACGCGTGTGATCTCACCCACCACACATCCTGCTGCGCCCTCCCGGCGCAGAGAGCCAGGGCTGTGGGCTGTGCAGGCAGCGTGAAATGCAGCACAAAACCATCCTGTTGGGCAGCTGCCTCTGGGGACAGGCACAGCATCCTCAGAGGAGCTGGGTGCGCGCTGCTCTTCCACGTGGCAGCGCGGCCCACGGCAGCACCACAGCTGGGTGCCACCACAGCGCAGAATCAGAGGATCAGAGAATCACTGAGGTTGGAAATTACCTCCAAGATCATCCAGTCCAACCTTTGACCCAATACCTAAATGCCAAAGTGCAATGTCTGCTTGTTTTTTGAGCACTGCCATTGATGGTGACTTCAGCATTGCCCTGGGCAACCTGTTCCAATTCTCAGCCACTCCTCCAGTGAAGCAATTTTTCCTAATATCCAACTGAACCTCCCTTGGGTCAACCTGAGGCCATTTCCCTTTGTCCTATCAATACCTGACCCCTCTTCAGGCACACCAGGGAGGAGGTGCTGCGCTCTGGGGGCTCCTGGCTTGCAGGCAGGGTCACAGGAAGAACTGCTGCCATTCTTCAACAGAGTCCAAGTGCAATCATCCAGCAGAAGCACGAGGTAAACTCACTGATCGATGTCTTAGGGAGAGGTGCTGGGCTGCACTGATGCCCAGCTACGAGGCTTCAGAACATTATGCCTTAACATCAACACTGAATGCAAAATTCAAGTAGGGATATTTCCTATCAGTCACTTAAAAAAAAAAAAAAAAAAGATACAAAATATTCCTGGGGGCTGGGATTGTATATTCCTGCCCTGAGCAGTGAGCTGCAAGTGACATTCCCGTTATTAAAATACATGTCTCAAGTCATCTGGATGCAGGAGAACATGAGTCAGAGTAGTAGTGGAACAGTCATTACTAAAATAGATGCCTTTCCTCAGGTCCTTTCATTTTAATCTGACACCCATCACTGCCATAGCCAAGATAATTTTGATACAATTAAAAACATAGTCCACATCTCACTGTGCAGAGCCCAAGGTGACATCCCTGAGGAGATGCCAGGGGAAGGAATCTGCCTCTGTGTAAATTCTCCTGGTCCCCAAACCTGGGTCACTCCTTGCCTTCCCAAAGCTGGAACACAAGCTAAGGTCGTTGCCCAGGGTCAAACATCTTTCCTGGCCATTATCCCTTTTCCAAGAGGGATAAATGTTCTCCTGTGAAAAACCATGGCATCTGTTGTTGGGATAAATGTCCTTGTGCAGGGTGAGCAGCTAAGGAAGATTAAAGTGTCCAGCATTAAAGAATGAGATAATTGGAAAATTAATAGTGTTTCAGAGGAAATGGATGTGGAGTTTTGTAACAAATGGCTTCCTTAAAATGACACATTGTAATGAGATCTCACATTCAAGAATATAAAAATGACTGGGTTGATTCAGAGCAAATGTTCATCCAGACAACCATCCTATCTCCAACACTGGATATGACCAGATGGCTAAGTAATAATGACAAGAAAATCATATATTACAGTCTCCTGTAATATTCAATCTATTTTTAACTAAATAGATTTCGTGAACCTGTTGCTGTCTATTGAGTAACCCACAATGAACCTCTCTTCCAAGCATTTGTCCAGGCTCTGCATCCACAGTGTCCTTTGTCAGGGACATCCCTGAGTGAAGGATTTCTTTTGCTTTCAGCCTCACCCACCATCATCTGCTGCCCCTTACTTTCTCTGTTGGAAAAGGCAGGGAACAACCAATCTCTCTCCACTCCTTTCCAGCCACTCCCAGCTCTGGAGACCTTTAGCGTAAACCCATTTAAATCATGTTGTCAGGGTAAGGAGTCCTAGCCTGCCACACAAGATCCATCCCGGACCTCTGATCCTACATTTTGTCCTGCTCTGAAACTTTTGCACTGCTACTTCTTTTTTGAGTCCCCTCTGTGAGATGACGGGTCAGACCAACACAGAACATTTAGGATTTATGCAGTGCCTTGGACCATGCCTTGGCCATGGACTGCACCATCGGACAGGCAATGGCAAAGCTGTGTTCTCTGTTTTATATCTAATTTCCTTCCTACCTGCTGACATCCAATTTGCTTTTCCTGCTGGGCAAAGAGTTGATATTCCCATGGTAGTACCTGTCTTAACCCAAACTTTATAGGCAAGTCAGGACTGGTTTTCCTTTCACACAACACTTCACAATCACCTACTCCAAATTTCGGTCTCTACAAAATCCTTCTGCAGTTCTGTATTTATGACACATAAATGCAAGGGAATTAATGTGCATAAAAATAAAGTTTGCAGGATTTGTTTTAGACATGATTTGCCATTTGACCTCTGAGTCCAACACTCAAACAGGGTGGGAGTGGAGACTGTAGGAGAACAGGCATGGGAACAATAATCACACACTTCTCTTTGCAGTACTGGCGGGGATCAGGCTGTTAAAAGTGAAGCTCAGCACCAAATCTAGTTTGTTTTGCTGAAGGAAGGAGAGCATTAAACCACCTGGTGCTTTTTGATGCCACCATCCCTCCCACCCTGTCCCTTTTGATCAGGATATTGTGGCTCAGGGTGCATCTTACAGGTCTAATTCAACAGAGGGGGTTGGGTTTTTTCAAATAAATGCAAAATTGAGAAGAAATAAGCTGTATAAGCCAGCAAACACTATTAATAGGACCACAAAATGGGTGAAGCAAGCTGTCTCCAGTAAGCCATGGGTTTCCATCCTGCCAGCTCTGCCAGCAGGAGAGGCAGAGAACACAAATGGGAACCCTTCCTCCATTCCATTAGCTGTAACTTACTATGGAAATTAGTTCCCTTCCAAAGATTTTAGCAGTAAAGACGCACAGCAATACCCTGCTCTGGGAAAGTCCTCCTGCACCACACAGATGGACTCAGAAATTCCCTGAGGAATCTCCACCAGGATTTCCTGCCCAAGGTCTTTGGGGAAGAAGGTCAGTGTGCAGCAAAGAAGGAGACCAGCATGGTGAGACTCTGGATTGGTGGCGACAGAAGAAGCCAGCTGTGGGGATTACACCAAGGCCGTGAGACCCTGGAAGGGAGCTGAACTCAGAGGACAACAATCAAACAGTGCCTTGAACCCACCAGAAATCTGACTGAGGGAATTGGAAATGAGATAACGAGACCAGTTCACCTATTTGAACAGTTTGGACAAAAAAATATACAATAGAGCCAAGCAGATAATTTACCTTTATCTTAAGTCTATATACTGTTAGAAAAACATTAGGTCTTTTTAAATTCTGGTCTGAATTTGTGGTATTTAGATTAGAGAGGCAGAAAACCAGCCTGTCCACTGTTAACTGCAGCTGGGGCACTGGCAGAGCACATTGTCACCAGTCCCCAAAAGATACCATCACAAATTGCTGATTTACTGAATGCCAGCACAAACGGGCTCTGCAGCGTCGAGAGAGAAGGTGTGGGAAGGCTCTGCAAGGAAAACTCTTAACACATCCAGGTCTCCTATCAGACTTTCAGCTGAGGTACCAACAAGCCTGGAGATTATGGAGATTTTTAACCCTGTGGTCAGTTAAGGGCTACACCAAGGAGACGTGAGAGCGCAGGAGTGTTTGTGGTTTGCATTCTGGATTTTGAGGTATGTGACGTGCACACTGAGAGTACCCAGAAGAGTGAGCAGTATTGGCCACTGAACTGGAAACACATGGCTACAGCGGAAAAATAACGTGAGTACTTGGTGGGTGACTGTTGCAGTTGACATTCTGCAAACCTCTTAAAGTGCTCCAGCTTTGCAAAGAAAAGGGGGGCAGCAAGTGGCTCATAAACCACAGCTTCACTTCACACCGGAAAAGCTGTGTGCTAGAGTCTCAACATTGTATTTTTTCCCTCTGTTTGAAAAACAATGCTTGTAATTTGCAACTAAATTTTGAAATCTTCATTAAAACTTTCCATTCCTCCTCATGAAAGAGGAATGGAAAGTTTTAATGAAATCCTTCAGAGGCTAAAACCAGGGAGAGTGAGCAGTTCTGTGGCAAACACAGCCCGGTCACCCCTGAGTTACCATCACCCACCACTTGCAGGGATCCAGCAACACCTGGTCATTCTCAGGAATGTGGCATCACTGCTTGGCAATGAAATGTCCTTCTGGAGCACTAGGAGACACCATGGGCAATAGAACAATGGACCTGATGGAGTGCAGTCATTTTAGTGCTCCTTTTGTGTTCACCGACCGTGGCAGCGTGACTCCCATGTCCCCAGAGGAGCTCCAGCCACGCAGTACTCTGAGACTTCCGTGCAGTGCCTGGTATGACTGACACCAAGAAACTGAAGAGTTTCTTACCCCATGAAAAAGTCCCTGAGAGCTTTCCACAGAATGACTGAGAAGTCAAACATATCCAGAACTCAGCATGTTCTCCAGCTCTGGTGCCTCAGCTCCCTCTCATTTCCCATTCATTCTCTGTCAAATGGATGTAAGAAAGAAGAGAAAATGAATCCTAAATTCACCTCCTGCTAAGCCCTGATCAAAACCAGGTGAATCCCTGTTACTCTTCTCATCCCTGCATGATTTGGTCTCGTCTCCTTGCTCCTGTCTTCTACTAATTATTTGACATTAATTAAATACAGATCTAGGCTGGCCCTAGTATATAAAGATAAACCTCAGTCATAAGCAAGTTAGGTTGGAGTTCAACAGCAATCAGAGTCCTGTAACCTTAGCTGTGAGTAACATGAAACTTATATGTAGGTTTGGGAAAAAAAAGAAATTACCTTCTACTTTCTAATCAACTTGTCTGGTCTCCTGACTTCTCTTACATGATGCTCTGCAGAAGTAACTGGTTGTCCGAGTATTTTTTCTTCTTCCTTAGTCATATCATACCAGTGACACTGCAACAGAAATTACTAACTAAATTACTAATAAAATGTGTTATTAATGCTAGTGTTCATTGATTTGGCTTAGGTCCTCAGTCAAACAATGACAGCCTATTCTAAAAAACTGTGTAGAGGACAAGCAGGCAAACCAGAAGGTACAAAAATCAAGGAGATTCCTTAATAAATCTGATTACCCATCTTCTCCCAATGTTGGAGTTGGTCATCAGTGATAAACTTACATTAACCAATCTAAATTATTTATACAAGTGTTGATTCTATATCAAACCTTTTTCCTGAAGGTCCTGGTCATGTTCTGGAGCTTTTCCTAATCAAATAATTGCCACTGCGACTTTATTTTTTCTTCTCTGTTGCTATGCAAAATAGAAATAGCTTTGTGCTACACAACACCTTATCAGAGAAGTCGGTAAAAAAGCCATGTGTGACAGCCCTCTGGCAGCTATATCTCCCAGCTGGCAATAAGCTTTTGCCTTGCCTTTAAAGGATACATTCATTAGCAGAGGAAAAGGTGGCCTTGCCTGGAAATCAGCTCCATCTACGAGCAAAGAGGATGAAGATCAAGGACACCTCTACACAAAGGAGAGGAATATCTGGGTGCCAGTTTGGTACCCTGGACTGGTTCATAATAAAATTTACTACTGGTCAGAGACAAGAAAGAAGTGAGATACCCCTAGTAAGAAAGGCAGTAGCCCTTCCTGCATGATCCTCTAATTGCACAGGTTCTCTCAGCACATCCATCATCACAGCCCTGAGGACATGCACTGCATGCTCACTCTAGAGCAGAGACCTAGACTTGACAAGTTTTTTTGACCTATCCTCACTGGCCAGCACATTCACTTCCATTTTACTTTTATTTGCTCTGTTTAAGATAGATATTACAGGTCTCCCAGCCTAACAAAAGCATGAATTTCACGCATTTCAGCAGGCCTAGCAGGAGCCTTTTTCACTCACCAACATGCATAGAAGCCCAGAGAAATAAACCCAGTTCCTAAACCATTTTCAGTTATTCAGCTCTGAGCCCCAATAGAAACAGCATCAAACCCAGCAGGTTTCTTTCTGATGGATCCAGGAAAAAGGGGCTTTCTTTGCAAAGGGGTTATGGAGGAAAAAAAATGCATATAGAAAAGCAATCAACAGGAAATCCAGGAAGAAGGCAAGAAATCAGACACCAGCCCAGCCCCTTGCAGGTTGGTGAAACTGTTATTACTGTGTGTGCAAAGCTCCAGGAAGCATCACCCATCCCCATGTGCAAGTGGCCACCTGGAGGCACCAGCAAGGACCTTCTCCACTGAGGCACACAAGGAGGGCTTTTTTTTGGCAGAGAGGAAGCACCTGTGGTGAGAGAAGAGAGCCACGAGTTGTTAAAACAAAACAAAAAAAAAGCAAAGCACACCCTGGACACTGGGCACTCACATGAAGTTTCTGCTCACAGACCACCTGCCCTGCGCAAAGAGATTTGCAATTGCAAAGAAGAATTAAACAAAGAAGGATTGCAAAGAGAACAATCAAGGACCAGAAGAACCCAGCTGTGTGCCAGCAACACGTGTGCTTGGAGATAAATGATATGTGTCTATCTATGCCATAAAACACCTGTGTCTCACTTGCTGGGTAACAAAATAGTGTGGGCTCTGCCACCCATATGAGAACCCTTGACTGTGCTCAAGGGAAGGAGGCAGAATCCCTGCCAAGAAAAGCAAAGCGTGGCCTGCACCAAAAGCATGGGACTCATCCATAACTTCTGAGGAGCTGGAGCTGCTGTGGACCCCCAGTGGGCTGGGGACAGCAGGCTGTGCTGGCTGATCCCACCTCAGCCATGAGCAGCATCGCTCTGGATCTCTGGGCAAGTCATCCAGGAAAAAGCCTTGAGGCACCATTAAGAACTGACAAGGATAAAAGAGCCCAGATTCTGGTCTAGAAAATTATTTCTTTAGAAATCTTTTTTTTCCTCATTATGCCACAGATGCCGAGCTTCACCTCCTTACCCAAGAGGGTCCTGATGACATCACATCCTCCCCAAAGAGCGACACAGCCTCCCAAGCCAAGTGAGAAAGATCATCTCAGCTGCGCTGCACCAGCCCCAAGGAGAGCCACCCCAGGAGAAGATGGACACGTCTCCTGCCCTGCTCCTGCTGCTTTCTCTGGGATTCTGTGAGTATGGACACGGGGTTGTGCAGCCCCTTCACCGGGAGGGGCAAGGAAAACCCTTCCACTGAATCCAATACATTGGGTTAAATAATTAAGGCGGTAAAAAGCAAACCAAAAAGGCCAATTTTGAGATGTGCTCAGTCATTGTGGAGGGAGAGGTGGCATCACCTCAGCCAGCAAAGGGCAGCTGGAGGGGTGGCTGCAGCACCACCTGCACTGGGAAGGGAGATTGATCAGATGAGTGGTTCTGGAGGGGAGGGAGAAGGGTGGGAAAAACGGGCTCTGCAAGAAGTGCAAAGAGAGTCACTTCAGAGAAGCAGAAAAGGGGTAATGTACCTGAGAAGGCACTGGAAGGGCAGCACCCACCTTTAAACCCCAGGTGGCTGATTGCTGAGCACCCTCCATGCACCATCCCAGCAAGGACTCCAAGAAAACCTTCAGGTCACCCAGACAGCGTGGCCCTCCCTTTGCATTTGTACTTCCAGCCCATGGACAGGGAGGGAGGTTTCCTCAGAGGTTTCCCAAGTGGTTCCAGCAAGGATTTCTCTCCTGCAGGCTGCCCTGGGATCCCTGGCCATTCATTTGAGATAAAGGTCAGGTCTCCCAAGGACATCACCCAAATCCAGGTGGGACAGAGGCTGCACCTGGAGTGTCAGACTGGCAGGGACAGTGGCACATTCTGGATCCGTCAGGACAAGAGTGGGACCCTTCACTTCATCGTCTTCATCAATTCCATGTCACGGGCCACATTCAGCAGTGTTCACAGAGCATCCACTCACTTTGAGGCGGGCAAAGAGAACACGATCTATCGGCTGGTGGTGAAGTCTTTCACACCGCAGGACCAGGGGAACTATTTCTGCATCATGAACATCAACCAAATGCTGTACTTCAGCCCTGGCCAGCCTGCCTTCCTTCCAGGTCAGCAACACCTTCACCCAGCCTCACTCAGCCCTGCCAAAATGCCCAGCACCTCCTGCCCATGCCCTTTTTAACCAGCCATCCCTCCCACAAACCCCATTTCCCTGCTTGCTGGCCCAAGGCATCCTGTGACCAACCCACTGGTCCCCCTGCCAGAGGCTCCCTGCTTGCCACCTCTCCTCCTGGCATTGTTCCTGCCCAAAGGCAAAGATGATTGGGCAGACCCAGCATTGCTTTCCCATCCCCACTTCCCCATCCCACCCATGGCTCTGAAGGGAGAAGGCTAAAGCAAAGTCCACCACCACTCCCTCCTTCCTCAGCACATGCAGGTCCCTAAAGTACTGCCAAGCTCAGGGGGCTCAGGCTTTCTAAGGATGGTGTCAGAAAGAGAGAAATAAGGAGGCTGCAGCTCCCTTTTGGCTCTTGGGAGACCCTCCCTGGGGGAGTCCCCCTCCAAACTGGGCTCTATGAAATTCCCCTGGAGCTGAACACAGGAGCACCTGTGCCCTGGCAGGGGTAGGAGAGCAGAAAGGCAGGCGAGACCTGTTTTATTGTATTTCCCTATATGCTGAATTCATCCATTTCACTTACAGTCACCACCACAGCTGCACCCACCCCATCTGGACCCACCCCCAAGCGTGGCATAACTGAGGACCCCAGCCCCAAGACTCCGGATCCAGGTAACTGGAATGGAGGGAGGGAGAGGGGAAAGGCTGGACTCTGGTCCACTGATACCAAGGGGGATCCTGCAGGCATTTTGGGATTGGGAGGGAGAGAGAAGATCCACAGAGCTTCTTTATCACAGATGCATGGATTAAATTCCAACATTTCATTCAACCTAAGAAAGGCTAAATATGACATAAAAAGCATGAGCATGTCCCGTGCCTGGGCACCCCAGGAACAGGGGGAGGGAGGGTACAGCCTTGGGGGCTGGGGCTGCTTTTAGCCTCAGCAGGAGACATGAGAAAACTTTTGGCCACATATCCTCCCTCGAGTGCCCAGGAAAATGGTTACACCAGAACTGTCTGTAACACTGGCCATGAGCACCAGGTGGACCTTCCCTCTTCTCTATTCCTGCAGAGACAAGAATGCAGGAAGAGCTGAATTTCTTCTGTCACATCTTCATCTGGGTCCCCTTGGCAGGTGCCTGCCTCCTGCTCCTCATCGCCCTGGTGATCACCATTGTGCTGTGTCAACGTAAGACTCACCACAACCCCCTCTAGATGCACCTCTGGCCTGAGACCACAGGCCTGCCCCTCAGGGAGATGGATGTTCTGGCAGTTTTGGGAGGCAGCAGATAACTAGGACACAGTTAATGCAGGAGAAGGACCACTGTTAAAATCAGTGTCTGTATTTTAATCCTCATCGGTAAGATTAGGCTGAAAGATTTATCGACTTGGAGTCATAGAGACAGAAAATTATTTATGTTGGAAAAGTCTTTCAAGGAAGAAAAATAGATTAAGAAGAGACAGTACTTACTCTATGAACTGTCTTGGCTTGTAAATGGGTGTGCCAGAGGTTACAGTCCCAGAGCCTGAAATATTGTGACCTAGCAGAGTAAATATACTCCAGCAAATGCTGAGAGTCCCAGCAACAGCTCGAGCTGGAAGCAGAGGAGAAACTTCATTACACTATGATCAGTGAAAAACTATCACCTGCAGTTAATTTCTGCAGCAGCACAAGCCCTTCAGGATGGATTTTTACCTTAGTCTAAAATTAGTGGCTGGACACTGTACTTTGCTGAATCCACCCCAAAGGAACAATACAAATACGGAAGAGCATTGTTAATTTGGGTGCATGCAACGTGGCATCACAGTCACTCACCTGCTGTAGAAATAATTGCTGCTGAGGGATTTTCAGCAACATACCAAAGTCACTGGAGACAGCAAACAAAAATAATTCACCCTCAGTGTTCCCAGGCTGACCCTGCTGCTGCTACTCACCTTAAAGCTTAATTCATGAAAATATTTAAGTGGATTACTGCGGTAACATGAGCTGCAGCATCACTCGCTGGCATGGATTTCCTCAAAAATAGGCTTGGTTTATCTGTTATTAGCCTCAAAGGTATCAGCTGCAGGGGAACACCAGCCCTACCTCACTGGAGTGTTTCTTTCCTGAGCTGTCACTTGGTACCTTTGAACTAAAACATTTTCTCTCTTTTCTTAGAAACCAGAAGACGAAGATGCAGGTGTAAGAGGTGAGTGACAGGCTTTGGCATTTTTCTCTCCAACTTGGCAACATCTCACCCTCAAGAGATAAAGAAGGGAGGTGCCAAAAGCAACCTAAAAATTCTTCATCTGATAGAAGATGGTTGAGAGGAGCCTGGGCAATGACTTAAGGGCAAAAACAGAACAGAACGGTCTCCTGTCCTCTATTTATGTTTTTGTTTGGGGCTTTTTGTTTGCTTTTTCAACTATTAAGTAATTCGAATCACTGAGCTCTGACCCTGCAGCAGATACAAAACAGAAAGACAGAAGGTGCTTGTGGCTACCCAAAAACTTTGTGCATTACCCAGTGCCCTTAACTAACCATATTTCTGTGCTCCCAATGCACCACTCCTAACTCAGCCTGAGGGTGACTGTATTTCATCCCTTCCCCTCTCCAAACCATTCATTGGATTTCATTACTGCACATTCAGATGTCCCCATGGATGACTTGCAAGTTCCTGCATCCCAAATCCCCCTCTGCACCATTTTGGACCAAGGGCACCCCGGCTTCCTGCCTCGGTTTCCCCAGCAGGCACTGAGGAACAGGGCAGAGAGGCTGCTGCAGCCTCACATGACTCTCCTGAGAAACACCAGCGCAGACACGAATAGATTGAGGGGTAACCCAGTTTCTAGGGCACCCAGGAACCTCTTCTTTATGATTTCCATCCTGCTACTCTCCAACCCACCCCTCACCCTGAGTCACCAGGAAAACACGATCAGAATGAGAATTGCAATTTCCCGGTTTGGAAGAGGAAATGCTTTTTGCCCACACACATCTTGCTTCTGCAAGTCAAGCTCGCTGCAGCTGGTTTGCTCACCTCTCCTGCTCTGCAGGAAACCACTTCTGCACTTTTGCAAGCCTTGTGCACCCTGGGGCTTGTGGCAAGAGAGCCACCAAGAAGTCCCCACTACTGCTCAAGGGCAATCAGGGCTGGGCTAGTGCTTGGGACAGCTGGGTTGCCAAGAAACTTTGGAACAGCATGTTCACACCTCTGGAGCCTCATCTTTTGCTGATCAAAGCATCTTTTAAATCAGATACATTCCTGTTCCTTCTTATACACCCATGGGGTTTTTAGTACAAGAGGTAATTGTCATTTAGTTCTCCAAATTAATATACTCCCTCCCCAACATTAGTAGAAAACGGATCTCTACAAACTTATTTTTCTTCTAAAGGCAGGTTGCAATTTTTTTAACTGTCTGTAAAATGGAACAGACTGTCATTTTCACAGGGAATATTCATTACACCCAGCACTCTCCTGAGCCTTGCCTGCCTTTCAAGGGGAGAAATGATAAGGAAGAGCTCTTCATGCAGCCTTGTTTAGGAGAATGTTTGCATTCATCACTTATCTCAACCCCTGTTGCCAGCTCTGTGCAAGGACGTTCTGTCTCTGTGGGGAGAAAAACACCCTGCAGAGCTCTCCAGCCTTGCCCTGATGCAGTGGTTGTAATACAGGGGCCTCAGGAAATCACCTCCTCAAAGATGGCTCTCCTTCAGCAGCCCCAACTTGATAGAGCTCTGGTTTTAGCTATTGTAGTATATATCAGTTTTGATTTAGAGAGGAAATTCCTGCTGCTCTGAGCAGCTCCTGTTTAGTGAAAGGAAGCTCTTTGGAAGTTCCTAGTGCAATCCAATCCATTAAAGAGCACCTCAGGATCTGGCCTGCGATCCTTACTGGCAGCAGAAGGATTCATTTTCCACCACCAATTAATCTTCCCTGAAAACAGGTGCCAAATCCCCAACTCATTAGATCAGCATAAAACTCTCAGTTGATGGAGACCAGTCATTTCTATCATTCTGGGTGCACGCTGGCTGTCTGCATAGCCTCCTTTCAAACTTCTCTGCAGGCAAAACGTTCCAACAAGAAAAAGTGTCTCTGAAATGATAACACCTTGTCTAACTAAAAAAAAAACCCCACGCAAAACCTGAGCTCTTCTTTCTTCATTCCTTTCTGAATGTAGAGAAAGGCTTAATGAGAGGACAGGCGTGTGCAGAAGTCAGAGGCAAATTTAAAAACCCACTTTATTTTTTAATTAATATCAGATTTGACCATCAGTGTATCTTGAGAATATCCTTTTGTTGTCGGTCACTACGTGAAATGGGGGCAGATCTTTCACTTGCACAAAGAGGATTTGGGAACATTTTACAGCCTCCTCTTGGAGGTCCCTGGCTGCAGCCCAAGGCTAAAGGAGCCTTAATTGCCTCCTTGCTCCTCTCCCATCTGAGTAAATCAAACCCTCTTCTCCCTCCAGACCCGCAAACAGGAAGCCCCCCACGAAACCCAGGACACAAAACTGATGCAGATCAGCATCTGCACCTTCTGGCTTCTGGATCTTCTCCCGGGAGCTGTCAACACAGAAATCCATCTCCTACGTTATCCACAGTGCAGCTGCACCTGACCCGCTGTGCCCTGACAGATTTGAAAAGACAAGGCCCTGGGAGCACAGAGACGCAGACAACGAGCAGCACGTCCCTGTGAACTGCACGGTAAAGCACAGCTCCGTCCCGACCCCGAGCTCCTGCAGCCAATGCCCAGGGCCAGAGGCAGTCTCTGTTCCCAGTGATGGGGTTCAGGCACAAGAACAGGGTCAATCCTGACGCTGGCATGCCTCAGTGAGAAGCTGATGAGAAATAAGGACATGAGCTGCACCTTTGCTCGAGGCCGTGTGCGATTTCCTCCCAAAATGCAGCCAAAGGTGGAATTTGCTACACAATGCCTTACAAATGAATATCCTCACTCAACCCATCCTCTTGTTGTGGTATCTCTCTCCTAGGGCTTTTGTTGTTTCATGTAATAGAACACAAGACTGCACTGAGAAGCTAAATATGGATTAAAGGGCGTTACTTTTGAGGTTTTTACAATCCTGGGGGCTAAGGCTCACTGTTCCCCTCATGCCAGCCTGGTTCTGCTGCTACTCCCAGTTCACCTATTACTGCAGGAATTCGGCCTGAGCAAGGAAGGTGGGATTTGCTTTCTCTCTGAGGAAATGGCTGAGTGATTAAAAAAAAAATCTTTGTCACTCGGTTAAGCAGGACGTTCAACATGTTGATATTTTGGGGACATGTTATGGACTACTGTAAGTTCTGTTTTTTCAGATCTGTATTCCATGTAAATATTTCCTTAGTATACTTGCAATTTAAGAACTGACACAAAAAATAAAACTATTCTAGTCAGATTCATGACCATAATTTCTCTCCTTCCTCAGTTCCTAGCCTCAGAAAAGCTAAAATCCTTCACGAAGATAAGAAACAAGGGGTTGAAAAAATCTTGCTTAAGGGAAAAGCCAGTGATTTATGCACCATCCTGAGCTTTAGGGTGCAGACTTCAGCTTCCAGCTTACCACAGCCTAAAATCATCTAAAGGTATCTTCCCAGGGATTTGCTGAAGGGCCCAGTAACACCCCCGGATCCCAGGAAGCTGCCAAGAAGGTGCATGAGATAAAGAGTCTGCGAGTACTCTGAAATTGTTGTCATGGGGCTGATAAAAACCTGGCAAAAAAAAGAGTGGAAGAAACTTTTTGATAGTCTCCTCCTCTGTAAACAAGATGGGAAGGCGAGAAAATCAGAGAAAAACAAAAAAGTCTTGTTTGTAAGAATTTTTTAAAAAATAATTTGGGACTAGATAAGTCTTGAACTAAACAATAGCGGGCAAATACTGAATAGCAACTCATAGAACTACACACACTACAAAAAAAAATTAACAGAAAAGCCCCAACATTGAGGCTATGAGATCAATTTAATTATTGCGTGGTCTGTTACTGAATTAATTTGACCTAGAAGTTTTCAATTAAAAAGCCATAACTCAAAGTGTTTCTGCCAAAAAGTTTACAAGAGGTAGGAACATCACCACCTCACTGGCAGCATCTGCTACTGCTCTCCCCTCGCTGTTCTCAGTCACTTTTTCCACTTTTTCACATTACACATCTGTTACAAATGGATGTGAGGGTTTAGATCAGTCTCTGCCTTTGCCCAGGCCTCTGGCAGCAGGCAGGAGCTTTATTGGGGTGGCCAGCACCTCAAGACCCACTTTCGCTCGCAAGTTCTTTAATAATGGCTGATTCGGTCTATTATAGAATGAGTTATTTATTTAATAGACACAAAACTAACAGACATAAGACTTAAAACAAACTATATACTACACAGGAATAAGAATAAAAAGAAACTACTAGTAGATATATACAGCGCGAGGTTAAAGGTATCATTAATTTTACAGCTAGCGAAGAAATGATATAACTTAGGATCCAATGTATCTTACCATCCAGTTGTTGGTGGGGCACACATCGAGACCCTTTCCCTCAATTCCCAGGAAAGTAACCACGGAATCTGCGTCCAAACTCCGGGGAGAAGTCCCCCACACTCTCAGAGTGTGTGTGTAGAAGGCTTCTGCCTCCGCGATAACTCGTGTGTCTTTTATAGTTTGTAAAACAGTGTCTCTCAGTCAAGAATATCTCTGTTATCCTTTCCACATCTGCTCTCCAGACTGAGATGTTGATTCTTAGCTGGGGCTTGAGCCCTTTTGGTGCCAGAGAAGACCCCTTGCTGGGCCTTTCAGCCCCTGCCTGGGTTCTCTCTTCCATATCTGCACCAACCATCTGTGTTAGAGTGGGGAGGATATGTCCTGCCACAACATCACACCACGTTCCTGTAGCCCAGGCAGAAGGGCAATGTGCTCCTGCTCTGGTGCTGACCCCCACACGTAAATCATCTTCCAAGAGATGAAGAAACAGGAGCAGGATCTGTTTGTTCTGAGGGTTTTATTTGTTTCAGAGGGGTTGTTTGTTGTTTGTTATTTCAGAACACACCTGATCACTTTAAAGCCCAGTGTCAAACTCGAGAGGCTCTGGGATGGCTCCTGCCTCCCTCAACACATCTTCACACTGATCCTCCAACCCACGCTCTGCAGGCCACAGTTCACACAGCACCAGTGACCCTCACACATCTCAGCCGCCCAGCAGCAGCTTCCCTCACCCACCAACACTCTTTGATGCCCAGTGATGTAAACACAGTTCTTAAACCATTTTCCATAACTCTGCTCCCAGTAGCAGCACAAACAGTGGCACCTAGATTCTGACAGACCCTGGAATGAAGAGGCTTCTTGGCAAAGGGTTAGTTAAAAAAAAAATTAAACAAAAAAACCTTACACAGAAAGATAATCAACGAGAAAGACTGTGTGTGCAAAGTTCCAGTAAACATCACTCATCACCCTCTGCCAGTGGTCACCCAGAGGCAGCAGCAAGGGCCCTGTCCACTGGAGCACACAAGGGGGTTTTGGGGCAGGATGGAAGGAACCTGTGGTGAGACAAAAGAACCACAAGTAGATAAAACAAAGAATAAGCAAATCACAAGTTCTGGACTGGAAACTAATTTCTTCAGAAATTCTTTCTTTTCTCAACATTTTGCCACAGATGCCAAGCATTGTCACTTCACCCAAGAGGGTCCTGATGACATCACATCCTACCCAAAAAGTGGTACAGCTTCCCAAGTCAAGTGACAATGAACATTTCAGCTGTGCCACACCGTCCCCAAGGACGGACCCCAGGAGAGGATGGCCTGGTCATCTCATGCTCTGAGTAACAGCCCCAATAGCAACAGCATCAAACTCAGCAGCAACTGGTTTCTGACAGACTGAGGGAAAAAAGGAGCTTCTTTGCAAAGGTGTAATAAAAAAAACCCCTCACACAAAAAAGCAGTCAACAGGAAAGTCAAGAAAGAAGTAAATCAAACACCATCCCAGCCCCTTGCACTCTGGTGAAACACCTCTTTCTATGCCTGCAAAGGTCCAGGAAGCATCACTCATACCCATGTGCAAGTGGTCACCTAGAGGCAGCAGAAAGGGCCCTCTCTGGTGAAGCACAAAAGGGTTTTTTTGAAGACCAGAAGACCCTGTGGTTAAAGAAGAGAACCACGAGTTTCAAAAACAAAGAAAAGGCAATACACTCGCTTATGCAAGGGGCAGTCTCATCGGGTTCCAGCTCTCAGACCAACCACCTTGCATGAAAAGGCTTTTGCTGAGCAATAGCAAAGAAGAACTGAACAGAGAAGTGCAACGAGAACATTAGAGAAATACCCATCTGTGTACCAGAAACCTGTGCTTAGAGATAAACGACACATGTGGATCTACACCATGAAACACCTCTGTCAGTGTGGGCTCTGCCATGCACACGGGAGTCCATGAATGTGTTCAAGAGAAGGAGGTAGAATCCATGCCAAAAAAAAACCTAGGGCCTGCACCAAAGGATGGGCCGGGTCTGTGTCTTCTGCACAGAAGCTGTGGGGAGCGAACAGCAGGCTGTGCTGGCTGATCCTACCTCAGCCATGAGCAGCATCACTCTGGATCTCTAGGAAAGTCATCCAGAAAAAATCCTTGAGGCACTTCTAAGAAATGATGAGGTTAAAGGGACCCAGATTCAGAACTGAATGCATCCTGATGGTGGGGTCCTGATGACATCACATCCTCCCCAAAGAGCGACACAGCCTCCCAAGCCAAGTGAGAAAGATCATCTCAGCTGCGCTGCACCAGCCCCAAGGAGAGCCACCCCAGGAGAAGATGGACACGTCTCCTGCCCTGCTCCTGCTGCTTTCTCTGGGACTCTGTGAGTATGGACATGGAGTTGTGCAGCCCCTTCACCAGGAGGGGCAAGGAAAATGCTTCTATCGAATTCAAGACATAGGACTAACGAGTTAAAGAGGAGGAAAAAATCAAACCAAAAAGGTTGACTTTGAGGTGTGCTCAGTAATTGTGGGGGAGAGGCGGCATCGCCTCAGTCGGTGAAGGGCAGCCAGAGGGGTGGCCGCAGCACCATCCGCTCAGGGAAGGGAGACTGCTCGGATGAGTGGTTCTGGAGGGGAGGGAGAAGGGCAGAAAAAAGAGGTTTGTAAGTTAGTGTTCATAGGGAGCTTACACAGCTTATCACTTCAGAGAAGCAGAGAAGGGGTAATGTACCTGAGAAGGCACTGGAAGGGCAGCACCCATCTTTAAACCCCAGGTGGCTGATTGCTGAGCACCCTCCATGCACCATCCCAGCAAGGACTCCAAGAAAACCTTCAGGTCACCCAGACAGCGTGGCACTCCCTTTGTATTTGTACTTGCACCCCACGGAGAGGAAAGCTTGCCCAGAGAGGTCATTGGCTCTTCCCCAGTGGTTCCAGCAAGGATTTCTCTCCTGCGGGCTGCCCTAGGATCCATGGCTTACAAAGTGAGAAGAGATTCATGCAGTGCAAGACCATCATGTACCTCCAGCTGGGAGCGCAGCTGGACCTAATGTGTCACATCAGTGGAGAGGACACTGGTGTTGTCTGGGTTCACCAGGACACTGTTGAGACCTTTAAATTCATCGTCTTCATCTCACCCCTGTCTGAGGCCACCTTTGAGGGAAATCAGAAAACATCCACACACTTTGAGGCCAGGAAAGTGGACGTGTTCTATTGGTTGGTAGTGAAATCTTTCACACCGCAGGACCAGGGGAACTATTTCTGCATCAAGTACATCGACAAACAGCTGTACTTCAGCCCTGGCCAGCTTGCCTTCTTATCAGGTCAGCAACACCTTCACCCAGCCTCACTCAGCCCTGCCAAAATGCCCAGCACCTCCTGCCCATGCCCTTTTTAACCAGCCATCCCTCCCACAAACCCCATTTCCCTGCTTGCTGGCCCAAGGCATCCTGTGACCAACCCACTGGTCCCCCTGCCAGAGGCTCCCTGCTTGCCACCTCTCCTCCTGGCATTGTTCCTGCCCAAAGGCAAAGATGATTGGGCAGACCCAGCATTGCTTTCCCATCCCCACTTCCCCATCCCACCCATGGCTCTGAAGGGAGAAGGCTAAAGCAAAGTCCACCACCACTCCCTCCTTCCTCAGCACATGCAGGTCCCTAAAGTACTGCCAAGCTCAGGGGGCTCAGGCTTTCTAAGGATGGTGTCAGAAAGAGAGAAATAAGGAGGCTGCAGCTCCCTTTTGGCTCTCGGGAGATCTTCTTTAGGGAGACCCCCTCCAAACTGGGCTCTGTGAAGTTCCCCCAGAGCTGAGCCCTTCGCTGTGCACAGGAAGAGCCGTGCCCAGGCAGGAGAGCAGAAAGGCAGGAGGGAATTATTTTATTGTATTTCCTCACATGCTGAATTCATCCATTTCACTTACAGCCACCACCGTAGTGGCACCCACCCCACCAGGACCCACCACGCCAGAACACACCACCCAGTGTGGCATCACTGAAAAGGACTCCTGCCTGAAGACACCAGATCCAGGTAGCCTGGATACAGGGAGGGAGAGGGGAAGAGCTGGACTCTTGTCCACTGATACCAAGGGGGATCCTGCAGGTATTTTGGGATGGGGAGAGAGTGAAAATCCATACAGCTTTAGCAGAGTTGGAAGGATTAAATTCCATCATTTCATCCCCCATATGAAAGGCTAAGGATGACGTAAAAAGCATGAGCATGTCCCATGCGTGGGCACACCAGGAACAGGGAGGGAAGGTATAGCCTTGGGGACCAGGGCTGCTTTTAGCCTCAGCAGAGGACACAGGAAAACTTTTGGCCACGTGTCCTCCCTCCAGCTTTCAGGAAAATGCTGACAGCAGTAGAACATCACCGCAGGCCCAGGGGAAGCTCTCTGCCTCAGGCACAGCAGGCAGGGCCCTGGGCAGCTCCCTTGGCTCCAGCAGAACTGGCTGTAACACCAGACTGTGGGCACCTGCTGGACCTTCCCTCTTCTCTATTCCTGCAGAGACAAGAATGCAGGAAGATCTGGATTACTTCTGTCTCGTCTTCCTCTGGGTCCCCTTGGCAGGCCTCTGTCTCCTGCTCCTCCAGCTCCTGGCCATCACCATCGTGCTGTGTCGACGTAAGGCTCACCACAACCCCCTCTAGGTTCATCTCTGGCCTGAAACCACAGCCCTGTCCCTCGGGGAGATAGGCGGATATTCTGGCTGCTTTGGGAGGCATAGGATAACCAGGACACAGTCAGTGCAAGGGATCCTTGTTATAGTCACTGCCTGGATATCTTCCAACAAATCATCTCCACGCTTCCCGAGTGACCTTCCTCTCCCACTCCAGCTCTTTCCAATGATGTTGTACAAAGGAGGTGCAATGATCTGACTGCAGCATCAGAGGTTCTTTCCCAACAAAAGACCACATGTTATGCATGGGAAGCATTGCCTTGAAAATGTATTTTCTCTATTCAATGTTGTTGAATGTGGCATGTGACACACACCAAAATTAAATGTATAAACATTGAACAGAAAGCTGTTCAGAAAACTGAGCGAAAGCATTTGTCTGTATTTCAATCCCTGTAAGATCTGTTATTCTTCCAAATTAAATTACTATGTCATGACCCAGGGATTAATTATTTATTGCCAATTCCACTGCTTGGGAGCCTAACAGGACAATCCTGTGGGGAGAAACAAGACATGGGTATTTAAATTCAAAAAGCATTTCAATAAGATGAACGCGTGGACAACAAAGTCCTCGCTACTGCATGGAATCCTAATGTAGGATAAACAGAGAAAAATAAAACCTCAAGAAACAAAAAAAGACATCTATTTGGGCATTATTAACTGACATTACTAATAGTGATGCTCCACCATGCAGTGTTGCACTAAGATCCCAGTCCTGAAGCAAGACTGATGCAGCAAAGAACTAGAAGTAGGAAATCTTTGGGTTTGGGTTTTTTGGTCATTTTGTAGGGTTTGCTTGTTGGTGCTTTTTCTGCAGTCTTTCATTTGCTCAGGAAATCAACCTCTAGGAAATACTGACGGTGGTAATTACCCCCTGAACACAGTTCCAAATCCACTGCACAGTGGAATATTCCCATTTTTGATCTCTAGTACCACTGTAACAGATATTATCACAATATTTGTTGTATCAGTTAGCACAAGCCTGTAAGGGGAGGGAGTTGAAAAGCACATCCACCTCTCCACCTGTGGATTTTCTGTGAGATCCTACATGTTCATGGACTGCTGCCCATCCCAAGATACCCAGGGGTAAAACTTGTCCTTCTGTCTCTTCTTACACAAGGTTTTCTATCACTGAACTCCTTAAATTTTAGTATGTTTTACAAATACACCCAATACACTGCACTGAACTGCTCTGATTCCACCTTTGCTGCAAAAGCAGCACAATCCTTTCTGCAGAAGGTCAGAAGGCTGAGGGGACCAGAACAGCTTGGGGCAAGCTCCAAAACAAATCCTTTTGGAGTCACTGCCCCAGTTTCTCACTGAATACCCCAAAAATGACCAACTTCACCATGGAACCCTCCAGAAGAGGCAGTGACCCAGCACAGCTCTCCAAAGCAACGATGACTTTCCTTTGCCAGCTCTTCTTTCCACACAGTCCCTTGATCAGCTCCTGTTCCAGCTCAGCTCAGCTGCACGCAGCACTGCACCTTGGATTTAACACTATGGCTCAAAAGAGACTGCAAAGTGTTCCACTGACAGGTAGAGCTGAGGAACAACATTCTTTATAATCCACTTACAATCTGAATTTTCTTTAGAAGACCTTTGCACCCCCACTAATAAGGTACCAGTAGAAGGCAAAACCAAAACCACATCTTTTGCACTAAAATGTTAAGAAGCAATTGCAAATATCAGTGCAGCAGTGAGAAGGGAAAGTGCCAAGAGCAACTCCAGCCTTGCATCTATACACCTCTAGCAAATCATGCAAATTCAGAGCAAACTGGCTGGGTTTGTGGTTCAGTGGCAACGTCTGGGCAAGGAGCCTGGACTGCTGCTTGCACTATTAAAAGAGGAGGACTGGCTGAGCCAGAGTCCAGAGAAGCAGCTCAAGGGTGCTTGTTTGTGCATGCAGGAAGCTGTTGTTGGACAGGCCCTACAGAGCTGACAGCTTTTTGGTTACAGCACATGGAAGAGGTTCTAGTTCCACAGAGAGCTGACTGAGCAGAGGCAAAGGCTGGGAGCTGGTACAGGCTGACACAAAGCAAACTGGAGTCTGGCATACTGGACGAGTTTCAAAGAGGAGCAGCAGGAATGTGTTTGTTCAGAGGTCGATGTTTACCTAATTGCACACTTGCTACAAACTAATAATAGAGTAGCTCATAACTCAGAATCTGATGGGCTGAAGGCAAACAACCCAGAAGTTAACGCTTAATGGTGAGGAGGGCAAGAGCTGTTGCACAATTTAAGCATAACCTCAACTAATAAAGAAAAAAAAGAGTACAAGATAGTGACTGAAAGCCTATGAAGAGGAGGCAGGCATCAGATGCCCCCAAAACACAGATCATCCAGAATTTGTTGATAGACCCCTGCTTCTACCCCATTCAGAGCTTCACTTGTTCAGTGAACTTTTCTGAGTGAGAAAGGATTTTGATAAATAAACTCCAGATACATAATACAGCCAAAATGACCCCACCAGAGCCAGTAACCGGACTGGTCAGTTAAAGTCAGTTTGTCTGTCCAAGCCTGTATTTGACAGATGATCTGCCACAGGGAAGGCACCTAAGCTCCACCCAGACTCCTCAGACTAATTCTGTGGTGCATTTTGTGCAAGTGCTTGGAAGCCACCCCCAAAACCAACCCCTTGCTGCTGCTTCTGCGGCATTCAACACAGAAAAGCAAATTAAGGCAAGGAAAAAAGTACAGGAACCTTTGGAAGAACAGTAAATAGGCAGTGAAACACAACCTTCCTGTAAGTAGGTTTCTTCCTTCTGATTCATCTGACATCAAATCTGTTTGACATGCAGGGTCAGCACAACATATCCATCACCAGATTCCCATCCTGAGCTGTGCTGAATAAACTGAATATGTGTAAATTTTTGTCACAGGAGATCAATCACCTCTGTTTGTGCTCCACATTCCTGGAAACCTTCCGTGTAACTCAGAAACCTTGGAAAATACTAGATTTGCTCTCAGTTCTGAGGGGAAAAATTGTCAGTCAAAATAGCTATGGTCATGTATTTATCTCCTCTCCCCACGGGCAAATGTCTCATGGATGATGCTCAAGACTTGAACTGAAACATTATTTGCACCTTCCCCACCCCCTTGTTTCTTTAGCCAAAGTAAAGGAAAAGTCACAGCCAAATAACTTGACACTTAGTGAGAAGAGAGAAACCAACAGCAGCGTCACCAGGTCTGAAAACAAACACGAGGCAGAGGAAATGCAGGACAAAAGGGGATGTCCTTTTCAAAGGCTGAACTCAGGGAAGGTTTTCTCGCTGCAGCCCAGGTCACAGCACCCACCAGCTTCAGCACTGAGTCTTTGTTCTGGTCTGCACTGCTCTTATAAAACACCCTCTAGAAAGTGAGAAGTTCTGAAGTGGAATAGGAACTGGACAACACTTCCAGGGCTTTTGCAGTTATATCTACAGATACAGCTGTCCTGTAAAAATTACTACAAGTTAGTGTGATGCAAAACATCAATTCCTACACATAGGCCCAGTAGGACCCAGTAAGAGCTTACAGGAGGCTGTAAACCACTCCAGTTCCTGTATTTCTCTACAGGGCTGCTAATGTAATGCAAGCTTGAAGTCATAGAGAAAGACTAAGTCACTCTTATCTCACATATGTACATTTTTGTAAACCACTCTTCCTTTTTACATATTAACACCTGAATTAAATTCAAGTTACACATTACAGCTTCACTCACTACAAATCATTGCTGCTGGACTCTTTTTTTTTTAATCTCGTCTTCCAAAGGCTTCTTTCCCTACACTTCAGTCTCCTATTCACAAAAGGAAAGGAGGAAGGGCTGGGATGGATTAAGGGCCATGTTATCCTTCCCTACCCAAGAGACAAATCAACCTCTGAAGTGGTAAGAATAGAAAGAAAAACTGTATCTTGCAGTGGGCAAACAAACCTTGCAAAGAAAATCTATCCCAAACTTACTGCCTTTAACTTGGTGAGCTGGCTCCGAGTGATAAACTTCAACCTTGAATTTTAGCAGCCGCCATCCTGTAAAGTGTCAAAAAGAAAGATTCAAAGCAACGGGATGGAGACAGGTCTAAACTAACAGGGATCAGAAGCTCCAACTCGTTACTGGTGACACACAGCATCCACTTCAGCTTCTCCACACATTAATTAACCTTACAGTGAGGAGACTGACATCAATACAGTGTTTCCACAGAGGAAGACTATTCTAGGAGGGAAGATTGTTAGTTCACCCACGCCTAGTTGCAATGTGCAGTGCTGAGGTCACAGCAGGAAAAGACTTAATTAAAAAATACTTCAGAGAGCAGCTGAATTTTCAGAGTATTAACAGACAGTGAATACATGAACTTTGTGTTAATGACAGCCAAAAATGAACAATACCTTTGAAGTTCAAAAAGCTATGTACTCTTTTCATTTCCTACTCTTTTTCAGTTTTGATAATGCTTTATAACAAAGTCAGACTTGAAACCCCACAAGAACACATCACAAAACGTTTCGTATTTAAGGCATTTACAAAAATTAAACCTTAAGTCTATTAATAGACATTGAACTAACACTATGAACAAGCTGCTGCTACGAAGATCAAGTTTATAAGCATCCATTACTTCCGGAGCATCCGTAAGTTAAATTTTATATAAGCATGGTCAAAAAATTCTTGGCTTGATGCCCATCCACATGACCAACTGGTGCACTTGTCTCAGAGCTGCTGTTCTGACACAGTTTGCAAAGGGGAGAAGCACCAGCTGCAAACCCAGCACATTCCAGGGAGTGGTATGGTGATCTGGAAACAGATGCCAACATGCTGAGTGTCTTCACTGCCATCCTGCAGCACTAAAAGGCACTTGGGACACACAGGGCTACTTCAGGGACTAGTTAAAGGCTTCACAATCTGGTCCAAAAGTGTAATGGAGACAGATCTCAGACACCACTACAGCTTCAAATTCAAGTACTTTTTTTACTACGGATATTCCACCCCGATAGGGACAATGCACACATATCAGGTGCCAACTATACTTTAAGTATGGAAACCACAGAGTGTTATTCGCTTTTCCCCTGCAAGCACATTCTCCAGTTACCAGAAGCATAGCAGGCAGTAGCAGGAGAGAATCCACATCACTTCACAGGGCAAACTGGATTATCTGTGCCAACCAAACTGCAGAACTGCTTCCCAAATGCCCGGCACAGCCTCCCGTTAGGGTGAGCACACACGCTCTCAGTACTGAACCGTGAGCATCATCTGTTGGTGGAGCTGCACAACTGCAGGCAAGGATTTTTAAGTCAATGTACAGGCAGATAGGGGAAGAATGGCAATGATACGGTGAAAACAGCTGAGTTTTTGAATTAGCTATAGATCTATAACATGCACTAGTTAAGGTGATATTTAATAGCTAAGGTGAATTTGTACCCTATTTCCATTTAATAACTGTTCCATTCTTGGGCTCTAAGCGATCAACATTTACTGGTGTTCACACCAGTGCCAAAACTCCATCAGCGTAACAGAGCAAGATGCAGCACTCATACTTCAGGCTGGTTGTGTGGGGGTTTGTTATTATTGGTTGGGTTTGCTGGATTTTTAATTACTTCATAGAGATCCGAAGCATTACGCTATCCCAGTCAAAAGAAAATATTAAAAGCAATTTCAGCAAGACTAGGAAACCTACATGGAAAATAATATCCTCACCCGTTTATTGTTGATTTTACCACTTGGTAACGCGGCTGTTTGGAACTCAGTGTGAATACAACGTAAGTTTTGCAGAAAATCACACACCTGTATTTTTTCACATGTATCAAACACAACTGAAGTTTAAAATTTGTGTGCCTTGACTCGCTCCTCACTTTATAACGTCTCTGTAGGTTTGTCCATTGTCACTGATCCCATAAGAGTCCGACTCAGTCTCTCCAGTCAGGTGACAGACAAATTCAAAAGGTGTCGATTTCCCAAAGACGGTCTTCTCGGTAGTGCATTGTGCTAGTGCATTCAACCAGTGTGTCAGTGTTCAACCAGACAAGCTTGGGGATGGTTGCTTGTTGTTTTTTAACTACACAATACAGAAATATAATTTTACATGTAGCTTTGCATGCCTTGTGGCTGCTTGCCCTACTATAGGACAGTGCAATAAATACAAATATATGCACACTAAAAAAGATTTAACTGCCATGATCTACGTCTCCTTTATGAGTACAAATTTACCTAGTCAACAATATGACAAATTTAGCAGAAAAAGTGGCAATGGCAGTAATATTCTACTACAAAAACAAGGCTAGAAGCAAAGTGTTCTCAAGCTACAGAAAACTTGCTACCTCCTAATATATGATGTAGGGCCCAGTTCTGCCAAGTGCAGAGTCGTGATCAGTAGATTGCATCAGAACATGCTTTTCCCCCCATTTAACAATGAATACTTCTACAATTTATTTGGTTTTGATAACTGTTTATAAATAGCACACTATAATGACTATTAAACTATACAGCAACATGACATTTATAGCCTAATCCTGAATACAAAGTTCAAAGAACATGACTACAAAGGCCAGAGAGCAAATGTCATCAACTAAAAGCATTTCCACTTCAGAATTTATTGAATGTTCTCTTACACAAACACTTCTCGATCGTGAAACCAGAGGAACAGGGTTTCCCTATTCCCTCTCTCCCCCAGTAGTAGTTTAGCAATACATCACCCTTATAAATTAGTGATGGATTTTAACAGGTAGCCCCTTGGGGCTATATATTTTATATACTTTATATATATGCACATTTACTTTGAATTCTATGTAAAAGTTGAAAAAAATGTTTGAAAGAAAAACTCAGAATATATCACAGCATTTTCAGCGAAAAAAATACAAATTAGTTTTATAACGACTATTCAATTTATCAAACTTTTTTTTCTGAAGTATTTACCTTTAATTATGTACACGTTACAGGAAATAAAACTTTGTCCACAAACATTCTCTAAGATGACAGTTATCAATAAAATGATAGAATAATAGCAGGAAGAATATTAAACAAATGGGGGTGATCAATTTCTGCTTTTAAAAAGTAAAAAGTCACCATATAATTAAGTACAAAAACCTGCATTGAATGACAACTGCTGGTGTAGTAACTTGATCAGGTATGGAGACCAAGAGTATAGTAAAGCCCTATGGTAATAATATTTCTGTAGCATTTCCACTTGGTATGTACATACTAAATGTTGGCAAAGTTTCTGTAGCATTAGTTTATGCAAACATAGGAGTCCTCAGTCTGCTGCATAAAAGGGAACAAGTGTGTTTTAATTCTCCTGAAATGCACCTGAAATCCAGAGTGTCACTTACAAACTGCATAATGAAACTTTTCTTCAGAAAAATATCTGTTTGGCATCTCCAGGGCTCTGTTCCATTGGACAATAGGGGCATTTTAATCTGGGGACAAAGACAACGTGTTAGAATTGGGGCAATGTGTGACAACAGAGCTTTAGAGGTATTGACTTTTTCCATCTGTAGCATGAAACAACTGCACTCTTAAGCCACAACACTTTACTTGGCTCCATTAAAAGTCACCTTTAGCTGAGAGAGAACTTACCATGCTTTTCCTTCTAGTTATAGTCTCTCACCTTTCACCCACAAGCCACTGAATTATTAGACTAGTAATAAAGAGCAATTTATCTTATTATTTTTACTTCTGGATTCACTTGTTGCATTTTAGAATCACAGAATGGTTTGGGTTGGAAGGGACCTTAAGGACCATCTCGTTCCAACCCTGCTGCCATGGGCAGGGACACTTTCCAGTACACCAGGTTGCCTGGAGCCCCATCCAGCCTGGCCTTGCAGTAATTTTCAATCAGCTGGTACCTTTCACTGTGGCTTCTTCAATATCCAGTTCATTTTAGTGTCTGGCTCCCAAAACGCTGTGATTTTCCAACCCACTTAGATCAGCTCCTGCAGGCTGTGACTGAAGGGTCAGCCTGATCTCCCTGCTGAGCTCTCCACTAACACAATCCTATCTGCTTATAATATTGCTTCTTTTTGAAGAATTGATCCATTTTGTCCCCCATCTCCTACACTGGGGTATTTTACCTTCTCCCTTCACCCCAAGTTAATATTCTCAGAGCTGTGCTGTCAGTACAGCTGATCAATGAAAGCACCAGGAATGACTGATCAGGGACAGGAATGATGTAGCAGCAAGTTTACCGCTTAAAATGGCTAAAGTCACCCAAAGTCACCCACAAAGGCATCCCTTTAGGCTTTTCTAACAGGGCACAGAATGCAAACATCACTTGACATTTTCATTCATAGCCTCACTTATTTTCACACTGGATTTCCCAGAACAACTTACAGCTCTAAATCAAGCTGTCAGCCTCCAAAGAAGCTGTATATATTCACTCCAAACCACTGTTCTTCCTCAAGAAAATCTGTATAGCTTTCTCTCTCCCATTTCCTCTTCCCAAAAGCCTGAGGCACCTCACAGATATCTAAGGAGGAGTATTTACACAGTTGTAATTCCCCTCCTTGCCCAATTACTAAGCCATATTTCCCCCAGAGGTTTGATTTTATTTTTCAAGAGATTTTTCATGCATTACTAACCTTGCTCCCAAGGAAAAGCTGTGTGTGTAAAGCCTTCCAGTTTAAGACAACACAATGGTGGTTACAACGTGAAAAATTACTCTGCTCACTGCATTCCCTCACACAAGCTCACTTTCAGAACCAGAGGGTTTATTATGCTTTTCTCCAGTGCATCAGCCCAGCTTACTCAGCTTTTAAGCCATTCTCCAAGATTAACAAGCTTCCAGCAATCAGGTAATTATGGACTCAGTTTTCCCAAAACACAGTATTCTACTGTTAAGATTTGTCCCTGTCCGTATGTTGTTTGAAATGAAAGAATGGTACTTACTTGCTGCCATTAAACATTTTATTCAAAGCATCTCTGGATATAATATGACCACAGACTAATTTCATAGGTGGGTTATTATCTGTTGTTTGCTGACGAAGAATGGGACAGGCAAATATTGAATGATACCAGCACTTTTTACCGAGGTCCACTTCAATCTGTGAAAGAAATTAACATAAAAATTTATCTTGGGAAATTACATTTCCAGATAATTATCCCTTTAGGTCATAGCCCTTACTTAACGGATTTCACAATTCAGCTGTGAAAGCAACAAAATCCATTGTGTGGATGCCTGACGATTTCCCAGCCAAAAATACTTAATTGTGATCTTAAAATGGTGATTTATGTTGGGCATGGGGAGTAACAACAAAACAGCATATTCTGCCAAGGGACAAGTGCAAATTTTGTTGCAAATCTATGCCCTGGCAGGAAAACTGAGCTGGTGACCCAGCAAGACTTTCTAAAAATCACTATCTAGGAAATAAAAAGTAATTTATAGAGTTCATTTTAGGGGGAAATTTAAAAAAAATAAAAACCCTTGGATTGACTATGTTCATGTTCTACGGCTTCTCGAAAGGCTCTGCCAACACCTTCATGTCCTGTGAACAATAAAGTGTATCAGAATCACTAATTTTCAGTACCAACAGAGAAGATACTTGTGCAGCACAACTCCTGCCATGAGGACAAAATTATTTCAGAAAGGGACATGTAACAGAGAAGAACAGGTTTGTGACTTCAGTAATTAACCAGGAACTGCAAAAATCACAGCTTGTGTACCTAAAGCACCTGGCTCTGACCAGTCCTCTGTTCCAAAGGTTTAACCTTTAACAAAACCTGACAGTGTGACCTTTTCATGCTACTTAATCTGTCTTTGCCCAATGAAAATAAGGTTTCCCACCCCCACACTGCCTTAGCAGAACACACTAGAGACCCTTCAGTTTAGAAAACACAAGGAGACACACGTGTATTATTAACTGATTTGCATTGGACAGCAGTCTTTTTCCAAATGCTCCCTAGCTATTCATTCCTGGCTGGACAGCAAGGCAGGAATGTGTCACACTTGGAGGTTACACTCCCAGCATTACAGAAAACACAGCTGGGAGAAAACTCAACACTCATCCTTACTCTATAAATGAATCTCTTCCAGCTGCAGTCGAAGAGGCTAACTCAGTTCATGCCCAGTTTGCACTAAATAAGTTTCCTTTCCAAATCAGGAGCAGGTCACTGGAGAGCTGCACACGCTCAGTAAGAGCTATAAAGGGAAACTGGGGTTTCATAACAACTGAACTTCATTTCAACTGATATAAATGAGATGTGCTGGAAGCATAATGCACTGGATCCCAATTCCCGTGTCCCCAGATGCAGCACTAGTTCTTTCATCTCCTGTCTGCCTGATAAAGAGCCAGTGCAAAGCAAACCCTGGACTGAGCTCAAGCCTAGCTAGGGGAAGTGAATGTTTCTCTGTGGAATCTATTTTCTTTTCAGTTACACAGAAACATCTCTGGGTAAGTGGAAGGTGAGAGCATCAGTTTCTTTAAGGTCATTTATCAAAGACCTTTTCAATGCAAAAGGGGATGACAAGTGAGAGGGGGAGCAGCAAACAAAAGAGAGGTACAAATCTGACAGAGAAAAATAATGGTGGCAGTAACAAAAAAAAACCTGGACAGCTACAGTGAGAGGTCATCAAGAAACTGCAACCAAACCTGGACTTGGCAACGGATACAAATCTAAACCTGAGGGTCTCTGAGGAGAGGGGGTCAGTAGAACTATACAAACTGTAGGAGCAAAGTGCAGGGGAAGGGGACTGGAGAGGAACAGCTGGAAAAGGCTGTAAAAGGGGCTAGAAGGGCCACGCAGTAACTGAGGATCCATGAGCACATGTTTGCCTGAGACTCTGGAGTTTGTGCTTTCACTGGTGAGTGTCAATCATTTTCAGCCAAGGAGAAGGAAGGGATCTTGGCTGTCTGTACCTATGTTTTAAGTGAGTCCTGTGTGGGAGCTGCTGAGGGCAGTGCTGTGTCTGGGGCAGCCTGTGTGGCCGGTTGGGTCAGTGTCTGGGTGTGTGAGGGTGTCTGTGAGCCCCAGGGCCCCAGAGCTGCTGGAGGTGGTGGCCATGTAAAACATCCCATTACATGCAGCACAAAAGAAACCCGAAAACAGCATCTGCTGTTAGAAATGTGCCCCGGGGTAGCTCGGCACCAACTCACCGGGAGCTCGTCCTTCTGGTTCCAAACCCCTGTGCACTGCCTTTGCTCAATAACTGCCTTGATATTGATTAGAGCTGGTAATGCTACACAACCTGCCGAAAAGCTGCAGAAAAAGGACACGTTACTACAAGGTGCATGTTAGGAGACCAACATTTTTTACATTTCTACTTTAAAGGTTAACTGGGACACAAGGGTTTTGTATTTTTTCATTCAACATTTTGTTCTACTTGGAAGGAGCTTAGAAATACAGACAAGCAAGAGTTTTGGGGCAGGTTATCAGTTATCCTGTATTTTAGGCTGGGGCCCTCAGGTACTACATTCTGGACAGAAAATAACAGTTAATCCCTCCTCTGAGTCTTATAATGAATTGATTTCTTCTACCACCTACTTTAATTTTGAGCTGTACAGGAGGAAGGCATCACGTTAGTTTATACAAGTGGTTGCTCTCAGCTATGGTTGAGTACGTGGCAGCCTAAGAGTTTCCATGTAACCCACACGTACACACAACCCATAATCCCTTAATTACACATTACCATGTGTAATTACCATGTAAAGAAACATGTCTTTCCACCTTCACCTTAAACCAAGAAAAGAAATGGAGAAAAGACAGGTAGGTAAGGGAAAGAAGGAAACCAGGGCCTGTGACAAGAACAGCAGTATAGAACTGGCCAAAGTCTGTGTCCCAACAAACAGTTCAGCCTCCTCTGGGATTCACCCACTACCAGAATTCAGCACGTTATTTAGAAATATTTCAGTATGCTACAGAAGAAAGTATGACACAATTTCCACAAATTAACAGATGATTTGATGGATTTAAGTCTAATGACAGTACTGCAAACCACAAGCAACAGAAACAGGATTTGACCTTGCTGTCAGCCTGCTCTGTTTGTTTGGCAGATTATTTTACTATTTGTGCAAGTTTTATTGTCCACGTAAGCCATGCCCTTCCTCTGCCTGAAACCTGTGGATTTCTTGCCTAAGCTAAAATAGAAAAATATAAATAAATTATATCTCTCACCACCAGCTGGCCTTTTTAACTCTTACACTTTGCTTTTTTGTTAATTCAGCCCTGAGTGTAACTTGTGTTAACCTTGTGAAAAGTTTAGACAAACAGTGTTTGTGTGAAAACATCTCTGAAGAGCCCTTTCGGAGAATAAAAACTCCAGTAAATAGTAAATTCAAATTCCTGTAATCCTTCAAGACCCTGGTCCACAACCTCCATAACACAAGAGTTCTTCCACTGTCTCCACACAGTAACTCAGACCATGAGGCCTGCTCAGGATTAGATAAACACTGGAGAAGCCAATCAGCATTTAAAAAGTGCCCGCTACTCATGTTTAGAAAGTAAAATATTTTACAGCAGAGATTTCACTTCAAGTATGTTTAATTCCTAAGGGATCTGCAGCACTCCAAGGTCACACCAGTTTAGAGCAGTCTTGTTTATGACAAGAGCATCGATACCACCTATACAGTAAATACATTTCAGCACAATCAATTCCATACCAGGAGCACAGCAAATGTCCAACCACTCCAAACACCAGTAACAGGGATTTTCCACTTCACCTAAAATCTCTTGGCCATTTGCACTGAAAACTGCATTGCAGCATCAGTGCATGAGCAATGAAAAATCTAAAGGCCTGCGGTTAATTTGAATGAAACAAAAGGAAGATGAAAGTAAAAACCAGAGATTTAAGCTCTAAATACCTAAACACTCAAACTCAAACTTGAAAGGTTATTGTAGAAAAACAATTAATCTGAAGTGCCCTCTTTGTTGTTTCTGTTATATTTTGTGACTGAGGTACAAAGAGGAAAAGCAGAAGGCTTAACAATGTAAGAGCTCTAAACCAAGCACAGAAGCCTAACAATAGTGAATGGAAACAGTAAAAAGAAAAAATAAAGCCAAAACAAACAAAAAAAAAGAGGAAGCAGTAAAGTTTCTGCTAAGTACCAAATGCAGCTGAGAAAGATACATATAATTTATTTTCTATTTAACATCTGAAATGAAAAGAGAACATCAGGGGAGTATATTGGGGGAATTGACATGCAAAGGCTAAATAGCAGCTAATCTGTTCTATCTTCAGAGAAGCTAGAAGGAGATTAGGTTGGGTTTTCTTCATATTTCCAACAGCCTCCTACAGATTTGCATTTTGTCAGATTAGCTACTGAGCTTAAGAGTGCTTCTTCCTTCTTTGCAAATGAGGCTCAGCAGACAACTTGGAAATTTTAGCAGCTGAAACCGCAACATAACTGTTAAGCATTCTTCTAAGAAGAAGACCAGTAAAGTGTAGATTAAAAACCAGACTTATCAAATGCTGATGGAATCATGGCCACATTTTCGGGGTTATTTTTCAGTTAAACAGCAGGGACAGTTGTCACACATTGGCTGTGGCTGATTGCTATCCTCATCTTTCGCACTTATGTCTAAACTATGGAAGATAAATTCCATCCAGGAATACTTCCTCTTGAGCTGCAGTAGTGCAGGGTAAAGCCCAGCACACAGCAATCTCTGGCTTTTGATCTCTGCAGATCTCATTAATTGTAACTATACCCTGTATTTAATGCAAGCTAGAGACTACTCAAAAGTCATTTCTTTTGCCCCTAACAAGAAATAGGAACCAAACCCGGTCTCAAAAGCAAGAGAAAAGCAGCATACCTAACACTGAGAGGGGATTCAACTGAGAGGCCCAGCAGAGCACAGGCATCCCTTGTGAAGATGTCACAGATGTCAGCCCACTGGTTTGCATCCAACAGGTGAACGTACGGGGAGTTCTCGATGCCTTGCCGCAGGTACACCAGGCTGCCCATCAGAACCTGGATATCTGGGAGGGACCGGGAACGGCAGGGTTTGTACAGCAAACAAAACATTCCGTCTCCAGCTCTAGCTTTCACATGGAAAACAGGCAGATACACCGGATCAACAGCACACATCCTCACCTCTACAGAACACAATTACAGCCATCACTGCCAGGAGAGCTCCACTTCTGCTACTTTTTTGGCTGGGGAGTTGACAGGGTGTGCTGCCTGGGAATTTGCTTCTAGCAGGTTTACTTTTTTTGTAAGCTTTCTGACACACACAGTACCCTAGAAAATAGGCTTTATTGGATTCAGCTTGAGATGGCTCATTTAACTCACATGTTCTCCATTTTTCAAAAGTGTAATTTCTCTTTGTATTACCCCACGCAGCAGAAAATAGCAGATGACTATTCCAAGAACATTCCTCTGCATTTTTAGCACTTTACTCTGGCAGCAGGCCTATTCTAGATGTAATCTACATTTTATTTAAAGAGTCAAAAACCTTAAATTTAAGCAAATGTGCAAACATTCAGATATTATTTTTGAGCCCTCTTAAAAAAGAAAAAAAGAAGATAATTCTAACTGTAAGGATTTGGGTTACATGTTAAATACAAAAGGAAGAAGCCTTTAACAAACTGAAAATAATAGAGTAAAACATATTTGGAACATGATTTATGCCCTGCTATAAGGTGTGATATCCCAGTGCTTTAAATCCCCTTAATGTGACTAAAAATTTACCTTTCTGATGATTTAGGGCGAACGGCTGGAAGTTTTTCGCGTACTGAAGTGCTTCTCTTTGATTTGCAGTTCCACCCATCAATAAACTAATGAAATATAATCTGTGCAGTTTAAATTCCAACGAACTGTTCTGTGCCATGAGCATCTCTCTGTTGGATACCGCCCACCTGGAAGAAGCGAGGAGGTACAATGGGACGTGACACGAGAGTAATTAAGTGTCAGCCCACACCACATGAAATCATTGCAATTATCTCTCATCTACCAACTATTTCAAGGAAAGTGTGACTATTCCCTGAACTTCTGAGCGCCTCTACAGAGCACAGAAAATGGCAAGGCCCTTCACAAGTAATGGAGCTACACAGGGTGCCCAAAATGTGGACGATGCTAATTTTGGTGCCGCTGTAGAGGTTAAGCACTGCAAAATTCAACATCCACTGGCTGAAAGACAAGACTAAATTAGGCACAATTCAAGGCAGAAATAGCTCGAGCCTATTGTATTTCAATTAATAGCACTCTGAATCTTAACAATTACTGACAGTTCTTCAGCTCCATGTCAAGAAGTTTGACCAAGAACATTTTCCAACATCCTCATTCACCAAACATGTTGTCCAAGCCATTACGTTTGTGTGTGTGCATCTGTTGCCCTGGAGAGGGGAACTGCATCTAGGGGACCTCAAGGTCATGATCAAGATCTCACAGCAGGGGAAGGGAAATCAGTTTAAATATCATACTTTACCCTGCTTAAACTTTGCTTTCTGTGTTATTTTCAAGTTTAATAATAAAAATATTTCTCATTTTCTATGTCTCATTCACCATGACAACACTAATGTTTGGCTCTTAAATAACATGAAAGAATTCTTAAACAGACAGAGTAAAATCAACTGACATGTTCAAAGCATTTTATACAAGTTTTTTTAATTATTATTTAGAATTTATCCATCCCTTTGCTTGGGTTTTTTTGGAAGGTTTTTTTGGTGCTGGTTTTTTTTTCTTTAATTCCATTTAGTCAGGCCTAAATCAATCCAATCTTTCTCTTAAGAACCTCAAGTTTCAATGTTCTCCAGTACATCTGTTTCTCATTAGTGTTAATTAGTTCTACTATTTTCACTGTGGGGGCCCTATTAAGCAAAAAGCTTTTCACTTTTTAGCAAGGAAGTGAGGAAGTCTCTGTTCCTTAAAAAAAAACCAGGGTATGTGAGGCTTCTTTTCAATCAATACCAAAATGAGAAAATTAGGCATTCTTACAGTATTGGGAAGGCTTTCAAAGCAAGTCAGCCTTCTGCATTAGGATGTAGCATTAATGAGCAAGTATCCACTTTCAATTTGTTGTGGTGGAAGTATCAGGAGTCTGACTTCACTGGCAAGGCTTTGTAAAGACACAGTAACCTTTCAGTAGGAAACAGTGAAAAATGGAGCCTTTGAACTAAGAACAAGCCCTACTGTCCCCAATTTCAGGCAGTTTCAGATCTTCCTGAATCTCCACCAGGAAGGAGTGAAGAGCACACTCACTAGCCATGGGTGGTGAGTGGGTTTTGGAGTGCTTTCATAAGTTTGGGGGTTTTTTTAATTGTATTTTTATGATCAGTGTGCACAGTTTAAACAGGAAATAGTGGCAATAAAGTTCAATCCCAGCTACAAAAACAAGAGCCTGAAGTTAACAACCATAGACTAATAAGCAGATGAAGGACAAAAAACTATTATAAATAAACACTAAGACTAGTCCACAGTGCCATCAATGAGATATTAATCTCTATTGCATCAAAAGAGCCTCCATCCTCTCCCTGCCAATATTTGCACCCACATGATAGAGTACTTCATCTTGCTGAGGTTGAGTCTATTTTTCCAAATCAGCTTTTAGGCAGGCTTTCCATTTTTAGTTCTTTGAGTGGCAGCACAGATTTGTATCAAAAGAAAGCAACCACAGAGGCAAGGCCTGAGGTGCTTGGTCTGGGACATGCTGTTCCTATTTCCAATAGAAAAACAAAAAACCAGCAAGGGAGGTTTAAAACACTCAACCCACATATTCTCTACAATTGTCCAAAATTATTAGTAATCACATCACCTGCCTTCCTACCTCCTCTCAAAATGACACTCTGAGTGTTTTCACTTCTGAGACTCAAATCCATCTGAATTTTTTTAAAGTTTACACTATACTTTGCAAACCACAGGTACACAGAACTCTCTTCAGCTCCCACATGGGATTTAGATGGTAAAATGAATTCAACAAAGCCTAGTAAGGATTAAATTCACTTTAAATCATACCCCAAGGACCCAGCAAATACCAGGACCTGTGCACCTTGCTGTTTACAGGCAGAAGAGAGCATCTCTTTACCAAATTACAGCCAAAGCTTTGAACCAAGTCATTTCCACCAGGACCTCACACGGAGGCCCAATCTGGGCTCTGAAGGGCCAGAATACACACAGAAAAATAACTGGATTTCCCTTCCCATCACCAAATTACAGTGAGAAAAGTCACTGGAAATTAATGGGATCTTGCAGGCGTACAGAGTTACACATTTTAGAGTGCAGGGCCAGACTAGGCCTCTACAAAAGTTAATCTGCACACCCCACAAGGGAAAACAAAAAAGTTATGGCCAGTCACATTCCATTTAAATCTGAAAGGTCCTGGTTTTAAGTGCTGAAATTTGTACCAGAAAGAAAACCTGGATAACAAATACAGTCAGGGTCCTTTTTTTTGAGATGCAAGTACTAATTCCTATCACCTCAGGAGGGCTTTGAAAGTCTTTTTGAAAAGTCATTAATCTGACAACTCCCTTCCCACGGCAGTGACCAAGAGCCACCTGTGTTTGTTTTGTTTCCAGCACCGCGTTAAGCTGAGCACAAGCACAGAGTGCTGGCAGAGCCAGAGAGACTGGTTACCTTTTAATCCCAGCTTTTCACAATTCTGCATGGATAAAACCTGCTATACTCCACTTCCTGGTTCAGGAGACTGTAATTAATCATCCTTGTGTGACACTTTGCTTCAACACTACTGTCAGCAGCCTGACCCTGCAACGGGCCAGTCTGGGGCTGCTTGATGCACCCCTGAAGCTTTATTTACTGATGCAAATTTTAGCCCAAGGCGCACAATGCCACCTTCTCTTTGTCATATGGAGGCCGCTCACACAGGAGTGGTTTCCATCCCTCCTCCTCAACACTTGTGTCTGCCAGGAAATCATAAGGGAAATATCTTCACAAGCATCAGCAGTTGTGTGGGATACCTGGGCAGTTTAGGCATTGGTTACCTCCTCAACCAGAGAGTTCAAACCATGACATTCTGTCACATGTGGCTCATCCTCCCCAACAGCCATGGTTTTGACATCAGCAGCATCACTGGAAATAAGGCCCCTCTGTGCCCAGCAGCAGCCAAGAGAGGCAGACAGCTTTTGCACTGTCCAGTTTAAACAGAATAAACATTATATACAGAAATAAGACCGGGAGGGAGGAGACCAACACACAAACTGTGCTGACAATACACCCCATTGTCTGCCCATTCAGCTGGAAAATAAAAATTCCTTTGAGGGATGACCATGCCTTCTCCTTTGTTTGAAAAATATTTAACACATTGCAGAAAGTACAAGACACAACTCAGTAGCAATGAGTAAGGCCTAAAGCACTGCAAACTGGAGCTGAAATGAATTTAGAGATTTCAAGGGAACAGTCATAACAGCAAGTTACTGTTCCTCAGGGATTATCCCTCACAACAGCTCTGTTATTATTTGAACTACAAGAAATACGTGGTGTAGCTGACAGTAAATCTTGTTTCAGTTGTAATATCAGTGTTGCTTCCCTTCAATTAGCCAATTCAACTGCAATAAACCACCCCAGCTTTCCACCTGTGTAACTAGATTCAAAGACCAACTATGTAGGTCAAACTTTGCATGACCCAGAGGCATCACCCAGGATTTAGTCGATGAACACCAGGGTTTGAATATCAGAGTGTCCCTGCACTTAGTTTAGATGCCAGTAAAGGCTCAATTGACACACCCATGTTGGTTCATGTAAAAGCGAAAAGAAAATGTTAATATGAAAATGTACTTAACTGAATAATGCAAAAAATTGTATCTCAAGTATATGATTTATGCTCTGGAATGAAACACAGATTTTGAATTTGTTTTGGTGCCACTGTTTTTATTTTTAAAAGGTCACTTTAAAGTTGGTTAAGTTGTTTTGTTTGGTTGGTTGGTCTTTGTGTTTTGGGGTTTTTTTTTCTTACTTTTGAGATCAACCTAAGCTTAGAAAAGTTCAAAAAAAACCAGGATGAGGGGGCTTCAGAGGGTTTATTGTTTTGTTCAGGAGGAATCCCACTTACAAGTGTCACTGTCAGCCCCAGGCTCTTCCCACCCTCTGCTCCCTTGTCTGGAAAGGGAGGGTGACTGCAGGACAAGTGAGAACTTTGATCCCAAGTCAAGTTCTGCTCACCCCAAAGGCTTGGTGGTACCCAACCCCTTTAATAAGTTCTGGTATCCTTCACAATGAGACCTTTTAAAATAAGGTTCACTAATGATTCAATAGAAGGCCAAGCACCATCATGGCAGACAACTTCTCCTCTGAGTGATGTTTCTTCCTTAAATCAGCACCACAAACGATTAAAGTGAATCCTTAATCTAAGAAAGAAACCCTTAGTTAAGCACTTCCCATGGGGAGTGACACAGAGGGGATGGAGAAGGAAAGATGCACTCAGTCACTACCCCTCTCAAACAGAGTACTGAAAGTGAAAAACTGAAGAACTGTTATAAGCATTTTCTTTAAAAAGTGAGGAAAAAAAATGAGTAGACTCACTCTAGTGCAGGTCTCAAAACTCTAACTTTTAATGCTTCCAATATTCGATTTAACTCCACAAATGGTTCTTTCTGACTTTGATCTATTGATAGACCAGATTCCTGGAAAGAAAAAAAAAAAGGCACTTTTTAGTAAAAGCATGAAAAACAATGGGTTTTCTGACAGTTTAAATATTCGCCTGAAACATTCAAATAAGGAAGCCAACACAAAGCTTCATCTTCCACAGTGGATAACCTTCAACGTCCACAGTTATCGTTACCTGACACAGCTCCTCGGCTACATCCAGCATTCCCTGCCGGAAGAAGTGCTCCACCATCACCTCATTGAGGATTCTCTGGCTGTCAGCCTGCCAGCACCCATCTATCCCCACGCTGCTGATGTCCGAGTCAAAATTCTGAAACACACCAATTAACAGTTAATAGGCTGGAACAAAACAGCTCACATCATTTTTCTTTAATTATGCAGGACACCTGTGTCTCCACCCTGATGCCTTCCGCCTATTACTCAGTTGGTCCTCAATTATCTCCAAAGTGAAATAAATGTATGTCAGCTTCCTTCATTACCTCCTATGTAGGAAGAAGAAATCTTTTCGCTTGCTCATTTCAAGTCTGAATATTATTCACTACAAGGAATTACACTGACAAACTACAAGCCTAACTAGCAAGTCAGAAATCTAGTTAACCAATAAAGGGGTTTCCAGCCCATGATGCATTTCTGAAGGAAGCATCTGCAGAAAAGGCTTCTTCCATATGTGAAAACTGAAAATGTACAAAGAATACAAAACAAAATCACCTACACTAGAATGAAGACAGTCTTCAATGCATCTCTGTCACTACAGCACACCAAATTGCAAGTAAAAGCTTTAAGTCAAGGATTTTTTACATATCTGGGGGGTAAGCAATGCTGAAAAAGCAAAAAAGTCACTTCTCCCCACACCCAAACAATGAAATTCAAATTTCTGATAACCTCAACATCCCAACAACAGGATGAGCTTTGAAGATCCAAGAGATCTTTTTTAGATCCAACCCAGATGATCCCAGTGCCATGTATTTTTAGGCCAGTGGCCTACGGACATATTCCAGGAATAACTAAAGATACTGTCATGCTGACTCCTCGGTAACACTTGGCACTGCTTGGCACTTTGCCTCTTGGCAGCAGGAGAGCAACATTTATTCTAATCCAATAAATAAACCAGGATTTTTAACTGCTAACATGTTTTCTCATCAGGGAAAGCAGGTTAATTTTAATAAAAATCTTCACCCGTTGCTTAAAACAAACCTCTTGCAAAATAAAGTCTAGAAGTCAGTGTATTGCTTGCTGCCTGCTCTGATGACTACAGCTCTCTCCCAAGAAGGAGCTTCAGAAATCAGAAGTTCAGTGAAAACAGCAGTGCTTCAGCTGTGGCTCTGTGAGGATCCACAGCCCGGCACGACACGGGAACACCAGCCTGACACCGAGACAGGCTTCTGTCCCAGCAGGCAGGGCAGGTAACACCCAGCTGGTACCAGCTGTCTGCCCGTGCACAGCTCAGCTTCACACTGCACCTTCCTGTTACTCACCAATTTCCTTCATCAGCACCTCCACGTCCCCTTTGATGCTGCTCTGTGTCATCATGAGAAAAGGGACAGCCTTCTCATCCCTGCACACACAGCTCCAAAGCCACTGCTCCCTTCAGGGCTCTCAGCAAACTTTCAGTAAAACATTAACCTTACTCTACCAAACTGTCTCTTCCACCTTTCTGACATGGTGGAGCAAGGTGAGCATTTAAATTATTGCCATAGATTCATGTCTCACATTTCATAACCTTCTCACTTGGGTGTCTTAACCTGTAAACTCCTTGTCATGCTGTTCACCTCTAAGCTGTATCTTGAAAAACTCAATCATCTTGAAGACTAAATAATACTGTTTATTTGTGCCAACCATTTGAATCCTTAAACGTTCATCACCACTGCTGACTGTGGTCTCAGTGTCCAACCACCATCAGCAGGTAACACAAATCCATCGACAGAGCACTAAAGATACGAGAGACAGGATTCAGAATGCACAAGCTTGCTTTTGTTACCCAGCTTCGAGGGTGGAGATTGTCATTAATCTAAAAATAATTGACTCTAAGTTATTCTCCATGCAATTCCAAGTCCTAGCAATGATACAACCCCCTAAGCAGAAACTGTATCCTTCTGGACAGTTACCAACCAGTAAAGCTGCACCTATGCCTCAAACATTATCACATCATTCTCACTGCTTGGGGGCAGAGATGGTGGAACGAATTAGCTCAGTGCCCTCACAAAATGCTCATTTTCCTCTGAAACAGCAAACCTACGGTGCCTTGTGAATCTTTACAAAACCCCACCATTAGATCTTTTCAAGTCACATAGAAGAAGTTAAGTCCCATCATACAACCTCAGTCTTTCTCTGACCAACCCAGTCTTGACCATGTTCTCATTCCAATTTTTTTTTTTTACTTTGTTTTAAACGATTCTGAGGTTTGTATTATGTGTGGGATTCTACAGCTCTGCGTCCTCTGGGTCCTGAGGAGCTTCAGGAACTGACTGCACAGATTACAGTGAGTGACTGCCACATGTCAGAACAAATTATCACTTGCCTTTGGCTTATATATTTCACAACTGTCACGCATGCAGGATCTGCTGGTGACTGCAACCCTCCGTTTTGTTTTGTAAATGTTAACAGTATGCTAACTGACAGCACGTGGGGTTTAATGAGATTGCAAAAGTTAAATTCTGTAAGTTAAAAACTCCCGAAAGCTTAAAACCCAAAAACCACAAAATAACCTAATTGTCAGTTAGTATTCCTGAGAAACACATCTTTTTTAAAAGCTTAACTAGCAAGCCTAGGGCCAAAATGTAGAGTATTATGTGCTAAATGCACCAATGAGACAATGTGCAGCACATTATCAATAATTGCTAGAATGTGATGACATCAAGATGCTCACAAACAAAAAGTGGACCTTTTTAACCAATATACAACACTCCAGGTTATTCATAACAACAGGGTATGAAGGAGGAGGATGATTAAGGACAGTTTTATTCCTCAGTTACTCAGCTGAAATTACTTTGTGCGTTCCTCCGTTCTGAATTCTTACCCAAAATACAAATAAAACATTTGTTTACCTTCTCTGTTCAATCTATTTACACGTAAGATAAAGCTCAACTTGTAAAGACTCTGTATTTATGTAGCCCTATTCTTCAGTAATGGTTTCAGTGTGTTCAGTATGGTTTTTAGTAAATGATGTTCAGTAAAGGTTTTTAGTGTGTTCATATATAAGTTTTTACATGAAACAAACACTCAGACAGGCAAAAGTTTGCTTCCCCAAAACAAATTAAAATGGATTAAAATGTTGGCCTTATAACAGATATAAAATTTAGGGAGAAAATGGAAGAACAACCCTTTACTCCACTTACTTTTCCCAAATGAAGGCATTTAAGCACTACTTAGACAGATTGCTTCTAGAGGGAAAACATTTACCAGCCCATCAAACATGCTCTGAGATGCATTCAAACCATTCCAGAAGAGTGAATGATTTACAGGGACGCTGATGAATCGGCTACCTGATAACAACCTGCTGAACAGCGGCGACATGATGAGTTCTGGAAGCAGAGCAGTTGCTAGTACAATACAGAAAAAACTGGATGCAAACATTTCCTTTCAAAGGAGAAAACGCTCTTTGGAAGAAAGGGTAGCCTTTCGTGGATCAGAAGCATTCAATCCACGTAGGACTAGCACGAAAAAAGGTTTAGCTTATTAGATAAACTTCCCAAGCAACACACAAAGCTCTGGCATTTCAGACTTTAATGTATTTGATGCCAAATTTGAATTTCATTTTGCTCTAAGGGTTTCTGTTCGCAGAGAGAACTCTGCAGGCAAACAAGTCTAGGGCCCGTCCAAGTTCACAAGCAATGACTACAACAACTTAAAAACTGACCAGACTAAACGTTTTGTGTAGGTATAACCCTGCCTCAATACAGGAAAAAAAGAAATTTAACCTGAAATTGCCACTGGCAGATAATATAGAAAGCTCTTTCACAATCCAAGCTTGCTAAATAGGAAGTCTATTGATTCAACATGCAACAAGAGCTACCATTTGGCTGTGTCACATAAAATTGGTACCAGTATTAGCATGTTTCACAATCTCAAACCAGGCCATTTATCTGTGCCTGAGCACGCACAGTTTGTAAGACCATCAGCAGGGTTCTGGAGATGTTAATCTGTTTGTAACGTAAGTGAGGACTTACATATGACAGAAACAAAATTCCAGTCTCATAAATTAAGGCAAGGGATGTGCTTCCTTAAATTCTAATGACTGTTTTATTTTGGAAGCAGCAGTATTTTGACCAGAATGTGTTGAGAATCAATTCACTACATCAATTACACTTAATTACTTCTATTGGTTTAAGCTCAAGTATATTATGGTGAAGGGATATTTCAAGCATATTTGCCAGCAGCACAGGGAAATTGCATTAAGTACATATGGAAGATTTGCTTCAAATGTTACTGTTCAGGGAAATGCTGGATTTTGCCTGGATTTAAAAATTACACATATTTATCTGACAAAAAGGTCAAGACTTCGGGGTATATTTTAAAGTAGTCCCCCTAAGGTACTACACCTGGGGAAAACTAATCAAAAAAATTCTACCAAGGACATGCTTAAGGAGACAATCCTAACTTGTGCTCTGAACTCCACAGAATGACATCCTTTGTTACAGGCAGAACTGGGGACTGGTGCAGCTCCCACTGCTTTTAATTTTTTAATGCAAACACCACAGACAATAAGTGAGGTTGAAAATTCAGAGGAACAAGCACACTGCACACAGCCAGATGAGTTCAATTTTGAAGACCTCACTGAAAAAGCCCGTCTGACACTCAAAAGGAACAGAGCAGATTAATGGGATCCTTTCCATTATTTTACCAAGCCACATATTTGAAATTAGAAAAATGCTTTTACTTAGAGCTATTCTTTTTCAAATAAAAACAGTAGATAAAATGGCAGGACAGAATACTGGAAAAACTATTCCCATGACAACTGAAACAGGAATTTGGAGATTAGACTCAAGCCTAAGCTTCATTAAGCTTGCAGGGGTTTTCTTTGGCTTATAAGAAATACCATCACCAATTTCCACTGAACACTTACACCCTCTCCATACAACCTGGGCCTGTTCTACCTCAGAGGATTTAAATGAAGAAAGTACGGCTAAACCTGAAAGTGTGTTTGTACAAAGTCCACTTGCTAAAGCAGAATTGGAAAGTTTAAAAACTTAGGACAAGATTACATAGATTTATTTCAGGCTTCAAGCTGGTAATAAGGATGGAATTTTACTCTAGTTAATTGGTTTAGATACAGCAGCAAGGATTTGAGACAGATGCATCCTTAAGCTTTGGATAACAGCGACGAGTGGATTAAAGCTATTAGTACAAAGTTTGACCTCTCCATGATGGTCAGTCAGATATAAACAAAAAATGTAAGTTTCATGGACGTTCTGCCCAATAATGCAGCATTATGTACTTTGTTTCTTCACCACACGATTGTTATACTATGCTTTAGCAGTTTATCATTACTACCAAAGTTTAAATGAGATTCCCAAAGGATAAATCAGTGCTGTATAATGCTGCAAATGTCTTTGTCCAGGTGAAACTCATTTATGAGTGTCTTCCTTAATGAGATTATAAGGTGCACATCAAACCAAATGTTTAGAGCCTGTCAGAGTCATGTTCTGATGAGAAGCTATCACAAAATGTCCATAACAGCAAGTACCAGACTGCCTTCTACCAGAACTACTTTCGCAGGGGAAAACAGAGGGAGAAAAGCAGGGCTTGAAAGTATACATGTAGCACCATTTCAGTATAATTTCAAAGAATTGTTAATATTTACCTACAGAAATAGGTACAAAAATATTCAGATCCCAGTTATTGTTGAACCTGGGGTTCATGTGTCTCATATGTAAAGCACCAGAGATAAGCTGCCCTACCTTATTACGCAGGCACAGAGACTATGAGATGCTGAATCTCCTCTACTGCTCATTAAGAGCACTGTTATAGGAATTAAGTTCCCAGAACCAGTAACATCATTGAAGGAGGTACAAAATGCCTTTCTTAAAGAATCTGCTGGTCTCATGGAATCACAGAACGTTTTTGGTTGGACCTTAAAGATACCTTGCTCCAAGCCCCTGCCATGGGCAGGGTCTTTCCACTGGACCAGACTACTGACAGTCCCATCCAGCCTGGCCTTGAACACTTCCAGGGATGGGACAGCCACTTACAGTGCAAAACAGCACTTCTGAGTTACCTGCTACCGACAATTAACTAGAAACATATATATACACATGTATAAAAACCAACAGTATTTCTTCCTGAGACAGACATTGAAGAAAACATTCTGCTGAACTGATAAAACACAAAATATTGCTAAGTTTTGTAGTATCCAGAAGGAATGGTCTGTCTGCAGTGAGTTCTGAAAGCAAGTACTGTGCTGCCCACTGGCTTGCCTTTGCTTCTGCAGATGACAGAAGATTTAGCTCAAATTAATTGTAGCAAAAATCCAAATTTTGGAAAGCAGAGCACACACCACATGTGTGCTGTAATGTGATAATGCAGACAAAGCACAAAATAAATACCTTATCAATGGCTTTTCCAACTCGGGATACGCTGCTGTGAATGTCTTTATGATCTGAGGCCAGTTTTTGGACTGTGTCTTTTATTCTTTTACAACACTGTGTCATAACAAGTGAAATCGTCCCCGACAAGTCCCCATCTTGATCTAGACAAAAGAGAGGAAAATTACCAACTTTTTTACAAACAAATGGTAATACTGAATCTCGTAATATGCAACAACATGAAAAGACAAGAAGTGATATTTAAAGAAAGAAATGCAATCTAGAGAGTATTTGCAAAGCAAGATCAGCTTAACTGAAGGCAGATGTACAGGAATTCACCTGCATGAAAACTCTCCTGCGGAATTAGGAATCCAGTTGGGTGCACAGTAACATTGAACAAGTGCAACAGTTTAAAAATTTAATGTAAAGTTCTCATGTGTCTCAGTCACAGCAGATGAATAAACATCTCAAAGAAACACTCAGTTCACAAATCTCTCAGGACGTAACAGAAGGATACTGAAGCTACTACAGGATCAGTTTTCTTTCAGACAGCCCCTAAAGGTGCATGAGAACATCATGTTTAACTTCAATAGGGTGCAAGCAAACTAAGGGTGCTAGCAAACTAAGGGTGCAAGCAAAATGTGGATTAATGATGGCCCAATTAATTCTTGCCCCACAGGCCACCCACTGCTATTGGACTCTGTGTTTGAGCTGTATGAAGCTTCTGCTTCCTGACTCATGGCAATAGCTCTGAACAGTCTCCAATTCCCCTCAACGGATGAGAAGAAGCCCATAGAGGACCTGTGGACCTCATTACGAGATTTATTCTCTAGAAACCGTGACATTTCTTAGCTGATGTCCAGCAGGTTCACTGCTGTGTGACCCACTCTGCGAAGAAAATAATAAACAGGACAGGCTTACAGGGCCCTGACCACATCACAGCACTTCACAGCTTGCACCCTTTGTGCCTTGATTCAAACAGCACTCAGAAGCCTGAGTCAGAAAAAAAAATTACTTTTTTTTTGGTGCTTTACTCTGGTCCTTTCTTCCCGCTTTTGATTTAAAAATACAAGAAAAATCTCCTTTCCAGTCTTACCTCTGAAGGTCTCTCCTTTCTCAAAGTTCATTCTACAAGAAGAATTTTTCCTTTAGGGACACAGACTTAGCAGCGTTCCACTGCATGGGAAGGCTTATTTAAGTGGGAGAGCAGCTCAGAAATGTCTCCCTAATATTCCAGACCCCAAAGCCTTCATGTGAAAAAACAAATCACCAAAATATCTCTTTAGAAGAAGGATTTGATGGAAAACTTGTTCGCTTTTTAAGTTTGTTCCTTTTTTTGATTTCATGTTTTAACACATCTTTGGTTTCAGCAGCGTGTTAAGAGCCCAGTTTCTGGAGAGAGCAAAGGAAATCCAGAAAAAACTGCAATCATAGGGAGTAAGTAGTAATTTCACAGCCACTTTTTCTAGGCGCTTTCCTTCTTGCACCCTCTGAACGCTGCTGCTGACGCTGTCACACACTGAGCCACCTCCCCTCTGACCAGCAAACAGCTCCTGTCCAGCCCCACAAGCCCCAGCTGGGGAAGCTTCAACAGCCTTTTTCCAACAGCCAAGGGTTTTAAGAAAGAAAATAAGCTTTACCAAGCTTTTTTCTTCCTCCAGTCCCATGAAGCCAAGGATCATCTCCTGGGCAAAAGGCTAATGAGGCTCTGTATTTTTTTTTGTACTGCATGAGTGAGAAGTAATAGGACTGAAACAGTCACTTCAGTAGTTCTACGCATCCCAAATTAAAACTGAAAATTCCACTCAACTATTCCAAAAAGTTCATCCCCCAAAATTATTTCATGAATAATCATTACTTCTTAGTTGCTATTTAATTTTTCTGACAAACATTTAAAATAACATGAAGGATCTTTAACTGTCTCATGAATTTTGCCAGGGCAAAAAGACCAGCCAGAGATTACACAGCAAGCAAAATGGAAATCTTCATTCCTCAACAAACAGAGAGGCTAAAATGCACTTTCTGAAAGCCATAAAGCTAAAACCCAAACAACCCATGTGGGTGCCTGCTTTTACCCCAAGCAAATAAGAGAATTACTGGCTCCCGACACTGTAGCAAAACCCCAGGTCCCGTAAAGCAATGGAAATGTCTACAGAGGAAAAGTCATCGGAGCTGTAGAAGGTTTCCCCTCTGCAGCCCTCTCTTTCAGCTCCAATCAAACAATGAGCTACTTGCACTAAATCAGCAGGAGAAATCCTGCAGCCATCCCTCCTGGTAATTCAGGGCTCACAGGACACCACGCAGGACAGAGAGACAGCTTCTCTCTGGGATATGTGGGCACAGTCACGATTTTTAAAAAAATTAAATATATTGGCCCACAAACACTGAGCACAGAGCAGAGTCCAATGTCAAGTTTACTCAGCCAGACACACTTATACCAATCCTTGGCTACTCCAGAAAGACAGATTTATTAAGAGAACAGAGAAAAAAACCAAACTTTGTCTTCCCATTCACAGGCCTGAGCATAGGGCTGGTCTGTCCTTAGGCTTTAACATGAAAGCAGCTCAGGACATTTTAATACACTGCGTGAGGAGGGGAGCAGAGAACCAGTTTAGAGGTTAAAGCAGTTTCTAATAGCTTCTTTTTCTCCACCCACTTCCTTTTTATATCCACTGCCTATTTAAGGTCTTTTCATACATCTTTGCTCTCAGATCTTGTCCTACAGCATTAACCTCTTCTTCAGCAGTGAGGGCTTTCATTTCTCTTCCTTTTTTCCTTCGAAATTACATCCAGAAGTCTACTTGCACAGTTCATATCTCTGAATTAGACTTCCAAATTAAGAAGTCTGGCTGCTTTCAATATCATCCATTTTCAAAAATCCTCAAGACAGTGTATAAAAGCTGAAAATACCTGTTCTTTTAGAAAGTTACAAATAACACGTTAAAGAAAAAAGAAAATAGTAAGAATTTTGGCCCCTATGAAGCCAGCTCACTCTCAGATGCCAAAACTGAAGAGTCCCCAGATGTCTGAGGGTGCACTAACAATGTATTGGCTTCATTCTAGAGCACTTACTAAAAGAAAGCTCAGTTTGGGATTTGCTCTCTGGGACATCATCACTTGGTAAGTGCTAAAAATATGTTCAAGGCCTTCACTGGACAGTGCCAAAAACTGCTAATCCAAGCCTGGGTGGAAAACTCAACGAGGATACTGAAGGAATCACACACTGGAACCTTCTAAAATTTATTACAAAGACAGCAAAAGCTCTGGACCTGCAACAGGAATGTCACAGTCAAACCTTTACGGCCAAACAAAGACCAACACAAGCAGGAGGGTCACAAACACAGCTCTCCAGGCAAGGTCAGCACCTCAGTTTGTGAAGACACATCTTTTAGTGACTGTCCTCAATGCCCAAGCCCAGACTGTTTCAAACAGCACAAGTAACAGCTACTGAAACACAGTTCAAAGCAATGTCAAAAAGACCAAGCCGTCCTTATTTCATCCCAAATAAATGCCTCACAATCGGAATTCCGTGTTTGCTCTCTATAGAGACTTCTGGGTACACACAGAGCAGCTCCAGCACGCCTGTGCTTCTGTTCCTGGAATTATCCCCACTGCCGAGTGAGCTTTGCACCTGTATTTGCACAGGACCACGGCAAACGCGTTTTTCCCCGAACCAAACAAAACCAAAAGCTGAGCAGCAGCACAGTTGCTCTCAAGTTTGGTCTCAGTAGCCTGCAAGTTCCTATTTTTAATCCCTGAGCCATCCCTCGCTTCCTGCGTGGCCTTGGGTAAATCACTTCAGCTGCTTCTCCATCCCCTCCCACTCCATCAAAAAACACGGCACTACCTCCGTCTCCGGGATTTCGCAAGGTTTAAACGCCCCGTGTTTACAGCGCTCTCCGAGTGCCCGGCATCAGCTGTGACACAGAGACAAGGCTTGTTTACCTCCTGCGGAGCGCGGCTCTACCCTGAACACTGCCAAACCCAGCCACAGCAAAGGAACACAGCCCAGGGACACAGGAAAAGAGAGACAAAAAAAGAAAAGAAAAGAAATGGGGGCGGTGAGTGGAGGGGGGAAAGCAAACAGGTCAGCTCTGCCGTATTTCCTCTGTATTTCCCCTGGGCTGACCAACCCCTTTGTAACCCAGCATAAAGGGTTATGAACACACTGACCAGGGTCACGCCAGACCTGCTGACCACGAACAAACAAACCTCTCCAGCAGCACACACGAGTCAGGAGAGGCCCGAGAGGGCCGAGACCGATCACAGAATCATGGAATATGCTGAGTTGGAAGGGACCCACCAGAATCCGGCTCCTGGCCCTGCACAGAACAACCCCAACAATCCCACCATGGGCCTGAGAGCATTGTCCAAACACTTCTTGAACTCTGTCAGGCTTAGTGCTGTGACCACTGTCCTGGGGAGCCTGTTCCAGTGCCCAACCACTCTCTGGGTGAAGAACCTTTTTCTCGTATCCAACCTAAACCTCCCCTGCTCCCACCTTTTAAATCTTCCCTGTCAACAACGCCCCCAAAGCTCCGGGGACCGAGGGGGAAGACGCTCGGCTCAACCCCCAGCACGGAACCCTCGGGGTGGGGGTCCCCGGAGCAAGGGATCTCCTTAGGGGGGTTCCCAGCCCACGAAGCCCGAACTTTTGGGGAGTGTCCAGGCCACAACGCCCCAAATTTTGAGCTTCCCCTCCCCGGGAGGAGGAGCGGGGCCGCGTCCCCTCGGCACCGGGGGGCGCGGGGGGGGGGTCTCCACGTACTCTCGGTCTGCAGGATCTCCCTGCGCAGCCCTCCCGCGTACTGGATCAGCTCCTCCAGGCTGCGCTCGCAGAGCTGCCCGTATCCCGAGAACTTCTGCAGCACCTTCTCCAGCTCCCGCTCCACCGTCACGCACTGGTCCATCGCGCCCGGGCCGCGCTCCTCCTCCTCCTCC